>JARRAA010016714.1:0-10753 GCA_030557295.1 Ecitodaemon sp. MM-2014 | reverse complement strand
GGGGTGCAGAGAAAACGCACTTGAGTAGGTAGAGATGTTGGCGTGTATTAAAGATGCGTTCGCTCTGCTGGTTGGCGACAATCTGCCTTAAAACTAAGGCTAAAAACTAAAGCTGACTAAAGAGAGTAAAGCTAGTGGGGATGAGGGTAGAAAGGTTCTATACATTGGTGGGGTGGACAGCTGAATTTATGACCTACGCTATGAACTAAAAATACAGTATAATTATTATAAAACTAAACTTAGATGAAAGAATTTTAATTTTGCGCGCAGAAATGAAAGGTGCTGTACCTAAACATGTATTAATTTGATAAATACATGTTTTAATTATGTCTGAATGTTAATACTACCATAAATAAAACACTAACCTACAGTTTGAGTTGCCATTGAACTTGTTGAGGGCTGTGGTGTATGGCATTCCTCGATATTCATAGGTAGCAGCAATAAAATAAACACATACGCACAGTTAAGTTGATTTACTCATTGTCAGTGGAGGAGATAGGAGCAGAATCCACTTCCACTGGTTCCTCGGCTAAAAGTATATTTATAACTTAGGATTTTACTTATTGTTAGTAGTTTTGAAGGAGTTTTACCTGAACCTGAAGTATAATTGTTTGATAAACAATATTGTGTGATGATATCATTATCTAAATAATATTTACAGTAAGTTATTGCATCTGTTTTAGTATCTCATTACACCATCACTGTTTAACAATAATTAACCCACCTTCACCAGGAAGAGGCAAATTTATGTTGGGAATAGCACCTCATTTTAAATCAATCCTCAATGAGGAACTGGTCAAGGGCAGGATCAAGTTTTGCCAGTTTACTATTTCCACTTGCCTTTATCCATAGATGACAACGCTACAATACAATTATATTGAAATATCATTATTTCAATACTTACATTAGTTTCAGTCTCATCTATGCACCTTGGGAAGCGATACAATGTATATTCGTGATTTTTAATGCTGGTTCAGCAGAACATGCAACAATAAAACACATTTGCATAAAACGATAAAAGCGTTAACAAAACACGAGTTAACAAACGTGCACAAACGCGACGCGTAAGACCCGTAAGACACTGTTGCTTAGCAAGCAGAGCGCGCAGGAAGACACTTAACAGGTTAGGGCTGCCATGCCGGCTCCGCTTGCCGCGCCGGAGAGCGAACCGAGCGAACTTAATCCACTGATTGTACCGATTGTACTATCCGCATAATAATACATAGCCCCTTCCGCCGCCTTTTGTAGTGCAGGATAATTGCCTACTATATAAAACATTTTCACAGTTTAAATATTCCTATTAGTTATACAGCATACTGATCTTCCTAAGTAATCTCGAAAGTAACTTAAACTTTTGAAAATGGCGCGCTTACTAGAACGCTCTAGCGGTGGGTGTCTTCTCAAATACGAGAACGACCTTGGGGTCTAAGAGTGTTTAGTGCTGAGGGTACCCCGGGTACCCGCGGTACCCGCGCTTTCGGCCACACCGGCCACATCCGACCATCACGTTATTGGTGCCGCCAAAGTGCTTTCATTGTCAGTGCCACGACGACTCGATCGCCACCGCCAGCGAGCATTACCACATCGCATGAGACACCGGTTATTGTTATTGATTAATGCTATTAATTTAAGTGTCGTTGCTAATTCATTACTCGTCGGCGTCCATTAATAATTTATGTTTGACTGCACGCTGGTAATGTTTGACAGTGTATATTAATAAATTATATATCCAAAATCCATTTACCGCGTCTCATTCGATTAATTTTCTTTGCTTCTCGGTAATTCAATTAACTTCGGTTAATTGCTGTTGCCGTGGAACTTTTTCAATTAATCCGGGAGCTTTTTGCGGATACGTTATTAAAGCGAAACCACCGAAAATTTATTAGAGCAGCTGGAGCGATGACGAGAAGTTAACAACGTTTGAACAGCGAAACAATAAAATAAAGATCTAGTAGGAAGTGGGTTGTAAATTATATTCAACCGCGGAAAATAGTCCAAAAATAATAAACACTTACAAGCAACAGAATGTACAAAATTTAAAATAACAAAACGGTACGTTTTATAATTTTACTGGACAATAACATTTCGAAATCCCTTATTTACCCTCACAATGTTCAGCACTTAAATAATGAAACAGTAAAATTTTCGCTGTTGAAGGTTACGAATGATAACAAAAGAAGACTACAGGCTTGAGAGGGGAAAATGAGCTTTCCGGTTTAGTTTAAACGCTCACTACTTATTACTCAACCCAATACCTACAAACAACCAGATTTACAAAATTTCAAATAACAAGAGAGTAAGTTTTGAATTTTTACTGGACAGTAAGTTATGGGTAACTAGGTTTGAAATCCCTTACTCCCCCTCACAATGTTCGGCACTTAAACAATAAAATAGAAATCTAGTAGGCTGTAAGTCTATAACCAATAAATACTTACAAACGACAAAATGTACACAATTGAAAATAGAAAGACAGTAAATTTTGATTTTTTTAATGATTTGTAAGTTCTAACAAAGCGCAGTAACGTCCTGAAACCCCTCAGTTATTCTTACAATGTAAATAGCACAGACTATGTATACATAGTAAGATTGTATTTCAGAGAAACTAAATATCTACTTACATTTCCACACTTATCTACCTATTCTAGTCGATGTATTTCCCGATAACAGTTGGCAAAGGATTTCCATTTTTATTTTGTTTGCTGCGCCAGTTTTCCGCGCGGTTTTGTGCATTTTACAAAATACCGCCGCTAGATTCCGATCGACGTTACATTGTTAGTGCAACGCACAAATCTATATCAGATGGGAATACGTTCAGACAGAATTCCTGGAGAATTGCATAGCATCGCAGGGAATCGCATTGAAACGTAGAGAATCACAATGTTTGCATTTTCCCCGCTCGAGCTCTTGTTCGCTTCCGGAATGTTTTCCACGTCCTGCTCGCATTGACACAAAGGTGGATTTCCTGGGGGGGAATATTTTATGAATATTTTTATGCGCAAATGTTTGATTTATTCTTTTGATTAATTCGCCTTTCCTTCACCGATTCTCTACACCGACCAAAACAATAACACGGTAATATATTTTTAAAATGATTTTAATTACATTCAATTAAAATTTTCGGTAGGCACTGAGTGCAGAGAATGTTTGGTTAATTAATAATTAACTTTGTTTGTGACAAATGGTGGCAAAGCGATGTAAAATGTTGGAAGGTGCTTTTAGTACTCTGCTGGGAAACGTGTGATGTTTTTATTACTTTTATTGCTTGTATTTTATCCAAATAAAACGTTTATGCCTTGGTTTTATTACAAATTTTATTACAAAATTACCGTGATAAAAAAATGCAATTTAAACTGATTTTAATACTTGAAAATTTTTCATGTTACAATATTTGATGGGGGTGTTATTAGACCCTTCTATAAAATCGTTTGTTCCGTAGTTTTATTATAAAACAATGTCGCGATAAAAAAACCAATTTAAACTTATTTTACTACTGTGAATTTTGCATGTTATAATATTTGTTTTCAGGTATTCAATCAAGTTTTGCGCCGAAATTCTACGCATTTTTTAGAAAGTGTGACGTTAATATCTTTTAGTGCCTCTACCATACTTCAGATGGCGCGTTTTGAGAAAATTTCCCATAATTCTCACCAGATGGCTTTATAATCCCACTACTCGTCGCTAATTATATAAAGATTTGAATATTTGAAATTTTTCATTTTGCAATATTTGATGGGGGTGTTATTAGACCCTTCTATAAAATCGTTTGTTCCGTAGTTTTATTATAAAACAATGCCGTGATAAAAAATCCATTTTAAACTTATTTTACTACTGTGAATTTTGTATGTTCTAATATTTGTTTTCGGGTATTTTTAGACCTTATCGACCTTATGTAAAATCGATAATACCCAAAAGTTTTGAAACGCACTTCTAAAACAAAAACGTAATAAATTCCTGTTTGACTTTGAACGATGGCATGCGTGCGAACCGTTCGGGAATCTGTGGTACGTGCCAGCTTTCCTCGGCCAAATCACCCCGAAAATCCCTCCGCAAGGTCAACCACACATCGCTGCTCTAGCAAGGGTTGGGCTGACTGATGAACCACCGCCCTGGCTAATGAATAGGATGCCGTCCATTCGAGGGCCTACAAGATTTACGAGCCATTTCCTAATAAACCAAATAAAGCGCGTTACGCTCCGGACGCATACGAGATAACTATGGGACATCAGAATTAGCTGGAAGGATAATGACACATAACACACTGAACGCGAAATTCTCGGGAGATCGTGGAAATTGGGTTTAAATATGAAGGCGAATGCGTTGCCGTCGAGAGTGACATGCAAGTTTTGAAGGACTCTAGGAAATCTAGGAGGAAGCGATAGCGAGTTTCGAGCCCTGCAGAAAGGCTCTTCCTTGTTGGAAGAAAGGGTGCTGGGTAAAAATCAATAGAGCGTGCCACGACCTCTTGACCTTAGACATGTCTCGGCTTGTGACAAGAGAACACACTTGACAGAACGAATCCCACTAATTCGTGTTACATCTGTTATTCGTTTGTCTCTTGGAGATAATCTTCCGGGTGTATTGTAATTATGAATTAATTAGCACAAAAAATATAATGTTTGTGTAACAATAAGATGAAAGGATTTTCCACTCGTCATTTCCCACAATCCCCAGCGACACGCTAAGACCCCCGGAGTCCTCGCCGTCAGTCAACATTCGGTGCTAACACGGTAAACATTGAAGAGCGCCGCCGAAGGAGACCTCGCTCTCTCGCTGTGGACGTCGGCAAGCCACAATGGGCAATTCGCCACCTCGGGCAGGACTCGCAGGACGCGCGAAACTCTCGAGCAAATACTCCACGCGCGCATTTTCACATTTCCCTGGGACGAGCATGAATTTCGGCTTATGTTCCTAGCCAAAACCGGCGTGAAAGCGAAAGACAAACGAAGCGCGTAAAACAGACGGTCGAGATTAAATAAAAGCGCCAACGTGGACGTAACAATCATAAAAGAATCCGAACGTTTGATTCGAAATGGAAAACTCATTGCGAGCGTGTTTGCCTGTTGTGGGATTTTATTAACATGTCGCGCGCAGTGAAAAAGAAAATTGCGCCCCATTCATTCCGGCGCGCCTTTTCCACATTCCTCGCTTTGTCACATTCATCTCGGAGATACATTTTCCTTTTTACGTTCGCTTATTTCCACTCAGCCCTGAGAGTAATGTCGTCATTTCGCGCATACCGCGTATTTTCATCTTCTTCTTCTCGTGTTTAATCAAATCTGTAGGTGCTTATATTTTCATACATTTATTTGTAAATTGCTTTAGTTATTTTTTGCATTTCACAGCAGAAGCTTTTAAAGGAATCAAGTTTGCGCCGAAATTCCACGCATTGCTTTTAGAAAGTCTGTGCTGTACTGTAAATGGCACATTTGGGTAGAAATTTTAAATTAATTTACTTTATAATCCCACTACTCGTCGCTAATTATATTAAGATCTTTTTTTTAACGTTTGTCTTATTTTCACTCAGCCCTGAGAGTAATTTTGTATTCCATCATCTTCTTCTAGTGTTTAATCAAATCTGTAAGTGCTTATGTTTTAGTACATTTATTTGTAGATTGTTTTACAATTAGTTATTTTTACATTTTACAACAAAAGCTTTTAAAAGGATCAAGTTTTGCGCCGAAATTCTATGCATTGTTTAGAAAGTGTGACGTTAATATCTTTTAGTGTCTCTGCCATACTGCAGATGGCGCGTTTGGAGAAAATTTACAATAATTCTCACCAGATGGCTTTATAATCCCACTACTCGTCGCTAATTATATTAATTGTAAGATAAATTTTTCTTTTTGCGTACGTTTCACTCAGCCCTGAGAGTAATTTCGTAATTTTGCGCATACAGCGTATATCATTATCTTCTTCCAGTGTTTAATCAAATCTGTAGGTGCTTATGTTTTCGTACATCTATTTGTAAATTGTTTTAGTTATTTTCACATTTTACAACAAAAGCTTTTAAAAGGATCAAGTTTTGCGCCGAAATTCTACGCATTGTTTAGAAAGTGTGACGTTAATATCTTTTAGTATCTCTACCATGCTGCAGATGGCGCATTTGGAGATAATTTACCATAATTCTCACCAGATGGCTTTATAATCCCACTACTCGTCGCTAATTATATTAAGATAAATTTTTCTTTTTACGTACGTCTTATTTTCACTCAGCCCTGAGAGTAATTTCGTAATTTTGCGCAAACGACATATTTCATCATCTTCTTCTAGTGTTTAATCAAATCTGTAGGTGCTTATGTTTTCGTACATTTATTTATAGATTGTTTTAGTTATTTTTACATTTTGTGGACGTAACAATCATAAAAGAATCTGAACGTTTGATTCGAAACAAAAGCTTTTGAAAGAATCAAGTTTTGCGCCGAAATTCTACGCATTTTTGCAGAAAGTGTGACGTTAATATATTTTAGTACCTCTACCAATCTGAAGATGGCGCACTGAGAGAAAATTTACATTAATTCACACCAGATGGCTTTATAATCCCACTGCTCGTCGCCATTTATATCAATTGAATGACTTTCGAAGCGAAAATCCGTATCTAGTGAAATTGAACGCGAAAATCCGGTCGAGCGAATTCACTTCGCATCCAACTCTCGTCCGCGCCGCCGAAAAAGAAAGGCGGAAAACCGCCGCCGCCGCCTGCGACGCATTTAACGCGATATCCGGCCGCGGCGGGCCTAATCTAATACCGGCTTTCGCGTAATGACGTTACGAGTTTCCTCCGAGAGCGACCTTCAAACGCCTCCGAGGATCCCGGCCTTCGTGGATCCCAGGATTCGAGCGAGCGCGCGCTGCGAAACAAGGAAATCTGGACGTCGACATTTAGCATTCCCGTCGCGTCCCTCGTCCCAGTCGAGCTCGGCTCAAAATTACAAAATACGGAACTTGAATTTACGGCGAATCAATTTTAAACTTTACCTCCTAGGCGAAAAATAAAAAACAAGAAGTGAAATACTAGTACCTTGAAATAGGGTTCGAACACCCACTGACTAAAGAATAGAAAAAAAGTAACGAAACATTTTCTTATTAGTCCGCCTTAACTTTCCCCGCCGACCTTTTTCAAAGTAGTTGTTTTGTTTCATGTTTTATAGAGGTTTGGGATGAAGTATAGGTCCTCGTCGGAAGTTCTTTGAGCAAGCTATTTTCATCGATTTTACAGCTTTTCAATTTGTTTGTTTTTTGGTTGTCCCCTTGTGCACAACAAGGAAATGCTTTCGCGTTTGATGTTTTGTTATTTTCGATTATTTTCTTTTACCTATCACTCGACTTCTACCACTCGCTTATCCAATGAGTATCAATGCCACGCGCACCGACAGACACTCTTTCACCAAAGTGGAATAAAATCGATATCGCGCGAACGATTACAGGAAAACTGACGAAACAGGAAAAAACAATCAAGTAAAAGCACTAACTGCCAGCAGGGATCAATAGACACAACTGGAAACCTGGAAGCAACCTTGCAAACACCTTTAGAAATTAATTTCTTCCTTCCATGGTAGTCTAGTAGAAATTTGTTGTTAATTTTTGTATTTCGCGTCTTGTTTCAGCACCTATCGAATATCATCTTACTTCTGACAGCGAACATCCTTGGATTGACTGCGTACTTCGTCGAGGAGAAGCAACAGCGGAGAGCCTTCCTCGAAACACGGCAATCTTTAGAAGTTAAACTTGTCATTGAAGAACAAAGCGCTGAACAGGTAAGTCTTGAACTTCCTGCCGTAAAATCGATATCCCTTGGAAAAAAATTTAAAATCGCTGCAAAAGAACTAAAGGGGGCTGTAGAAAAACAAAAGAGAATCTCGCTTTCATCAATTCTCGATTCATATCAAAGTCAAAGGAACGTCTTCGCCGGCGAGGCAAAGAGTAATGAAGCATAAGATTTCGTTCCGAGAATCGCCCGTAATTTGCTCGGAGAGTTCGCAAAAACAAAAGGGATGATTTTCAGGCGCCTGAAAGAACACTAGAAACAGATTCCAGACAATGCGATGAGATTTTTTGTTACTTTCGCTCATTACGCGTGAAAAGTTCGTGGGAAATGCTAAAGACCCCTTTAATTGTTCATTAAGTGTGTTAAAACTTGAATCTATTGTCAAAATTTGCATTTGTTTTGCTTCTGGTGTCTTGGGACTCGTTTGTGTTTAATGCGCTGTTGCCGTCATATCAAAATATCTAAAGATCCGGAGGAATTCTCTTAGGCGGTGCACAATACCGATAAGTTTACGAAAACTTATTCAGGCAAATACGGGCAAAGGGGCAGAATAAATTAATTCTTAGATGATGATCAATGATCAATTTTAAGGTATTTCTTTTTATTTTAATTAAGAATTAAACAATATGACTCGTTTGAAAATTTAATTCTGATTACGGACATGTATAATTTGACGCAGATCGCACTCTAACTTTTCCAAAAATTAAACAATATTGAAACATCCGACTTTTATACGTGTCCAATATTTCGAAAAGTTACAAGCCGATCTATATCAAATTATATATGCCCGTAATCACAATTAAATTTCCAAACGAATCGTTTAATGTGCATTAAATTGTAGAAAATGATATCGAACCAATGCTATATTAGTACACAATTTTGTGACAAAAATCTGTTGTTTTTAGGGTACATTAATGTCCGTTAAATATCATGTGTGTCAAAAAAAAGAAGGCCTAAAGCAGACTTGTGCAAACTGCGGGTTTGAAGGCCACAGCCGTCAGTTTAGGTCGGGTATACATATTTTATTTAATCAATTAATATGTTATTTTGTGCCACACGAATGCCATACATTGTTGTTTGTTCGAATCTTTTAAAAATTATTTTTCGAATAACTTTACACTTGGCAACATAGTCCATTCGACTCAATCTCCAAGCCGCACTCGACTGTGAAATGACCAAGAAGGATTTGAGTATCTTATTTTAAAGTTTAACTGGACCACTTGCCACATACTCAACTTGCTCAACTTACCCCACCTGCGGGGTGTGAGGCGAGAGTGCTAGTTCGTGATTGATGGTGAAAAATCCGGTCGGATGTCAGCTTGAGACTCAAGTTCATTCCAAAAGCAGTGCCTACTTATGAGATAACAGGGGCATGTTGGGTTATTTTCAATATCTTCATTTAAACAGGTGCATCTTCTAAATAGTATGCTGTTTACGTGGCGGTGTACGTGTCATTACAGAACTAGGTGCTCAGTTAGCCCCGCCCTACCCTACAATCAAAATCTCTTTTTTTTCATTTTTAAGAAACTTCGATCAGTCAGTTAATTTAAACAGCCGTTGCCGGGCATTGAAATTCCAAAGCAAACGAACTTAATTCGCTAAATATTTTACTACATATTGATCACGTTAATTTTGCTTACATTCCCAACGCATCCTGATCGCGAATTCTCGATGAAGATATTGCGTGCGGATGCGCTGTACCCTCGGTCCCCGGGGAAATTCGCTCGGCATTAACTCGCGAACAGGTATTTATTCGGGCAACGAGTATTTATTGCTTGTTAGCGACTTGCTTCCCCTTTTCGCCCTTTCGCGCTAGCGCAAACACAAAAAATAAACACGTCACGGACAGGCGTTCGCATGACGAGCCTTCGTGATGAACCCCGCCGAACTTTAATCGAGCTCGCGTTTATTGATTCGCATTTCACTTTTACACTTCCACCGCGATGCGCCCCTTGCCCTTCGACGTGTCGAGCGTTCGATATAATCGAGATGTTTGCGTGGAGACTGCTGATTCGATGATTGATGGATGTTGCAGGAGCGCCTGCTGCTCTCGGTTCTGCCCGAGCACGTCGCCGTCCAAATGCGCCAGGACCTGGACAGCGCCGATAGCCAGTTCAAGAAGATTTATATGAGCCGGCACGAGAACGTCAGGTAATAGTAAATGTGTTAAGCTTATTAATCGCATTAACAGGTCTTCGGAGGTCGATGACTATCGCTTGGCGCTTGCGATTGATAAAAGCGACGCGTCCTGTCAGTGTGAGAATTCATTTTGCGCGTTCCGCGCGGCTGCAATTTCCGAATGTTTACGTTTTCGAAATGCGCAATCGACACGATCGATTATCGAACGCCGACATTTCCTGGTGTGCCTCTCGGTGGTGGTGCTCTCCTCGAATGTCGGTAATTGGCCAAATTAACGCACGTGCACACGAACGCGTCGAGGACATGCCAAGCGTAAACGCGCCGCATCGCTGATTGTGAGAGATGCAGCTAGAAATCGCCGATAAATCATCCCGCCTAATGTTCTGCATTCCGCGATGAGAATTGCCACGCATTCCGCCTCTCTCGAACTGCAAAACGCGCCGGCGCGCCGCTTGTTCGGCATAATTTATGCGCTCGTATTAAGCAAAGTTGTCTGCGAATAATTATCCGAGCTGAAAGATTTGAAGGCTTCGTACTGCGCAGATCGAGTGCAGTTAAAATGTGGCCTACTTGTTTCAGCATACTCTACGCCGACATCGTCGGATTCACAGCCATCTCGTCGACGTATTCGGCGCAGGAGCTCGTCAAGATGCTCAATGAGCTTTTCGCGCGCTTCGATAAGCTTTCAGAGGTATGTTGTATTAGGCGCTGCACACTTTGGGTAGTCTAGCCAAGTCTGGCCAAGTCTGAGACGTCAACTTATTTTCGGGTCCCAGAAAATACTACCTGAATCTGAAGATCGCGCATTATTATGCGCGACTGTGAAGCCGGGACTGAATAAATTATAAG
>JARRAA010016695.1:0-11941 GCA_030557295.1 Ecitodaemon sp. MM-2014 | reverse complement strand
GAAATAGTATCTGTATATTGCAATATGGTGATAGACTTACCTCAGCAGGTTCTTTGGCAGGGGCAGCACCTTTCTTGTCTTGCTTCTGCTTGAATTTTTCTAATTTCGCCTGCTTGGCCGCTTCTTTCGCCAGTTGTTTCGCCGATTTCGGCGGCTCGCCACCGGCATCGTTGGGATTAGTTTCATCTGCCATTATATTCGGATGATTAAACCGTAGCACGTATGGTGCAATGAGTGTAAGTCAGACACCGACCGATCCGGCTGACTCGACGGTTCGAGTGGAAGTGGATTGCTACGTGAATACGTGAATGCGTATTTTTAAAGGTTAGGTCTGCATGGAATCACGAGCTAGGGATGCCGAAAATATATCGATATATCGATAAAACGATATTAAATTTGAACTTATATGAAACCGTGTCAAAATTCCATTACGGCTTACAGCAGCCCTCGTACATGTCAAAGTCCCAAGGGTCCCAAGTGACTAATACACTAAAAGGAGCGGCCGATATATCGATAATTTATTTGAAAATTTTATATAATGATATTTCCAAAATATGTCGATTCGATATATATCGATACCACGAGTTCCGTGAGTTAAATCTATTACTACAGGTGCATACTGATTTTAATTGTTTCTGAAAAGTTAGAAATTAACCTATTATTTTATTATATTCAATTGAAACATAATGTGCATAAATTTTATTGCAAAGTTATCTTCAAAATTAATACATAGTCTCAACATCTTGTTAAAAAATTTATATAAATTTATAGAAGTAAGTGCGGGCCTGTATGAATAACTGTATATCGAGTTTATCATATCTTTCTATCTTCAGAAATGAGTAACTATCATAATTGTACAATATTATTGTAGAAATTTGCACAAAATATATTTTCTCAGTATTTCAGTTCATTTTAATGATTAAAAATTGCTATCACGTTTCCACACTTTCGACCGCTTTCGACTTTCCACGACAAACAGCAGCGCCCCTCAACGTTAAACTCGTTAAACTCGTTGACCTTGTTAGCAATAATTTATTTTTCGATATATCGATATAATAATATAAAATGCGAACTATCCAAACGGTGTTATAAAATACGGGTATAAGGTGATAATTTTCCACGTAACAAAAATATAAGAGATATACTTTGGAAACATAGTTATCGACACATAAGTCTGACATAAGTATTTAAAAAAATCCTTATATCGATAGATCGCGCGCTTTTTAAAGCGCGTTAGTCCCTTGAAGTCTTCACATATAAGAGGGAGATTTTGGGCCCTAGGTATATTTCTTGTATTTATTTGAGTTGTATTACATACTCCCTGATTTGATACTGTTTCGATAGTTTGAATATTATATCGTTTTATCGATATATCGATATTATTCGATCCCTACCATCCCTACCTTATCATCTTGACAAATCGAAACCATCCAAACACATGTAGAAAAAGCCGGGAACGGTTGGAAAACTTTGTGGTTAGTAAACGCTGCCTGGCGTTGTTTCTTTAACATTTGTGTTGTATTTGTTATAATCTTGTGCGGCAGTGCTAAACACATTCCAAAATGACTGAAGGTAAAATAAATTTGCTTAGCCATCCAACATTTTTCAAACGATTTATTTTGTAGCAAAAACAGAAGATCTTTGGTATCCATATCGAGACCTTTTTGATACAGTAAACAAACATCTTACATCTGAAAATAATGACCCAACAACTTATGGAGACCTTGAGAAGATTTTGCGTAAATGCAGACAGAGTTTCTTTTCCTTGTTACATAATTTGGTATATCCCTTTCTTGCCCATTTTGACGTACATTTTAACTTAAAAAATTACTTCTTTAGCCTAAAAATCCAAAGCTGA
Organism: Ecitodaemon sp. MM-2014; assembly: GCA_030557295.1. Taxonomy (NCBI): domain Eukaryota; kingdom Metazoa; phylum Arthropoda; class Insecta; order Coleoptera; family Staphylinidae; genus Ecitodaemon; species Ecitodaemon sp. MM-2014. The sequence continues at coordinate 10,083 of JARRAA010016695.1, read as the reverse complement.
GAGATGAACTGAAGAAGGGACAGGAAGATGGCATCACAATCAAGGGAATTGGGCATCATGTGCTATCCAAAGAACTTTTCCAAGAAGTTGTCATTATATCTGACATGTATGATATGAATGAATATGTTGCATTAGATTTATTGTGCACTGCTCAAATGCAATTGCCATATTTCCTCGACTTGCCTCGAGGATTAGTTGCAATTGCTTTGTACTATGATGGTAGGAAGTATTTGGTCTCTACTTTGAGGATGCTCCTTCAAGCAAGGACTGGAGTTTCTTGGGCAATGAGCCTTCCCCCAACAATTCAAAGGTTCATTGATTCCTACACTGATCAGTTACTGGAGAATGGCTTGATTACAAGAATTTTGGAATTGCTAAAGTCCATGGATTTGACAAAAGAGATTGAATTGCTGCAGAATAATCTTGCCCTAGGTGGGCCGGCACACAGGAAGCAAATCACTGACACCTTTAACTCCATCAAGCTCCTGCTAGCTGATTGCTTGTTCATTGTATCCTGCCAATCAGGACTGAACAAACCAGCAATGGTTTCGCTCATACAACATTTGAAAGAAGTCAAGTTGGAAGAGGAAGCTTCAGGCAAACTGGATAATGTCACACTTTATCTAATCATGGCTTTGTCATATGGCGTGGATTTAAGCGTGCTGCACACTCGAGAAGACGGCGAAGAAATCGTTCAAAAACTGCCGATCTTAGCGGATCCTACGTTGATTTCGACGCTATCGAAAGATTTAAGTCCTAAAAATGGAACCTGGGCATGCGAAGGTCTCCAAGCAATGGCAGCGTTTTCATTTTCTGTGTGTTTATCTTCGTTGCGTTCGGTGAGCCAAGGACAAAATATTCAGAGTTTCGTCGATCAAGAAGACGAGCTAGTTGATGCCGCCATTGTGATGAATGTTTTTGACTTTATGGCTCAGAAGCTGCTGGATAATGAGCAATTCTTTCAAGAGGAGTTTATGATGAAACGTCTGCATCATATGTTTTCCGATTTTATTGTACAAATGTACCCGAAGATCAAGGATTTACGTTTAAAGGCTGATGAAACTGCGAAAACGATACAGTCATATTTGCATGAGGGATTGGAGTTCCCGGCCAATTTGCCCAGGTACCTGGAGACTTTCCTGAGTGCCTTGGCAAAATTATACAGCAAAGATCCGAATAAATTAGAGCTGATGATGGATTACTGGTGTCCGATTGACAGTACGCACAACTTGGCCCATTATAGAACTCATCCGCGATCCGTGGCTCTGTTCAAATTTGTTCGTCTTGCTGGAGACATGTTGCCCCCATCTTTATTCGTGTATTACTTAACTTTCTTGCGCTCTTTGTGCAATTGTCAGCAAGGCGCTAGAAACTGTTTCAATATGTTGAAACAGCCTTCCGGATACAATAACACTGTCAGCTGGGATCACTTCTTTATGTCTTTCAATCAGTACAATGCCAATTTGAAACAAGACATGCCGTCGACATCGGAAACGATTTACAGACACAGTCGATTGTGGACCAAGGGAATTACCCCGCAGGAAATTGAAGGATTGCACGCAGTTCTGATGTTGATGAAGACTGTGAGCGACAATGATGATTTTTCACGTTTGGCACTTTGTGAACATCCTGGTTGGGCCCCCTTAAACGTTCTCCTGGGTTTGGTGAGTTGTTCCATACCGATTCCACTGAAGGCTGATATGTTGCAAGTGATGGCATCTCTGGCCCAGTCCAAGGAGATTGCAGCTCAAATTTGGAATAATTTGGAGGCATCTCAGATACTTGTGACGATTCCATCGACATCTAGTTATCAACCAAGGGGAATTCAAACTGAATTGGATGAAGTGGAATCGCGGCTTGAAGAATATCCACTTACCAGAGCTTTCCTCACTTTAATAGATGTCTTAACGAACTCGGGAATTCCTCGCACTCTAGGAGCTGGACCACGCCAACCGGGATTTGATCCGTATCTCTCGTTTATAGTGAATTCAGTATTTTTGAAATTCAACTCGAGGACGTACAAGAATCCATCTGAGAAGTGGGAAATTGCCGGACTTTGCATGAAGTTATTCTCGAAATTCTTAACGATCTACGAACCGGAAGCATCCGATTTTCCAAGTATCAATAAACAGAGCGAATTTAACTCGCCACCGGGCTTCCATCTTATGCTGCAACTTCATTCCAAATCGGAACTGTTCAACGGCCTCTTATTCATCATCAACGAGGGCAATCGTGTTTACGAATCGTGCGAGCAAATTGCTGGGGAGAAACATCTTGATTCCGCTACATACTATGCGATGTGTATCATAGACCGATGTCTACAATTGCAATCGAAGTTCTTCAATCTCTTAACATCGTCCAGCAATCCTGTACTACTGGTAAATATGCACAAGTTGTTGCTAACTTTGAATCCTCAGTCCGGAAGACCTGATTATATTCTCAACATCATTAAGTATCTAAACTATCAAGCGTTACTACCGAAACAATGTTTAGTAGCGCTGCAGATTCTGAGAGCTTTGACTAGTTCACAACTCACTCATAGTCAGATAATGACCATTCTACTATCGAGCAATCAAGAGAAGATTTATCTGCACGGTTTTGTCAAGTGTATGGACGAAGTCCTAGACGATGACAACAAGTATATTGCCATGACTAAAACGGAAATTTTCGCATTGATGCATCAATGTCTGCCATACAATACACCGAATTTGACGCAATTTTTGTTTGGGTTCGATATTCAAAGGGGTGTGAGGAATACCGTTTTTCAATTACCTGGCGTTTTGGGAACACCAAGATCGTGTATACATTCATTGCTAACACTTTTACGGCATATTTTAAAGGGAAAATTAGAACAGGATCAATCCATTATTGAAGAATGCTATCACATGTTGTATTCGTTATGTTCCAACCCACAAACGGCGGATCCTGTATTGAGATTATTACGAAGCCAACAGTTGTTCTTCAAAAAACATATTAACTATTGCCATAGAAACTATACAAAAGGTATTCATGAATTGAACAAAATGTCGTGGCTACTGAAAACGTTGGCCATCGAGTTGAGACTTGCATGTTGCAATAAGCAAATTGTGAACTTAAAGCAGATTACGTCTGTTTTGGTTGGTTTGCCAGCTGAAGTTCAACCAGACTTCTTTGATTTGAGTGAGAAAACTGGTGAACCCAGAACCGAAGACTTTGTGATGACAATTGAACACTTAAAACAAGACAATTTTCTTGTGAAACTTATTGCCAATATTGATCTGAGCGTTCAGAAAATAGTCGCTCCAGAATGGGGATTCTTTGACCAATCTTCTTTAGAAAACTATCTCGCTGGATGCCAACAAGAAGGAAATCCGAAATTGATTGATGTCAAAAAACTGCATAGGAATTTAATTGAAGAAATTACTGCTGCTCAAGGCGCGACTGCTTTAGGACAGCGACAAGCGATGATGGATGAATTACAAAAAGTTTTATTGCATGCAGTAAATATTAACACCTCACGAAAAACAGCGGCAAGTACCGCTAAATTTGTGGACGCGTGGAGGCAAGTTGTTCAAGTTATGATCACTTATTTGCCGATCGAAATTATTGCCCCAAAGGATCAGGTTTTGCTACAAATTTACCTCCTGGATGTCATTTTAAACAAGAGCGTCAAAGTCTTATTGCAACAAGATGTCGCAAACTATTTATCCGGGACAATTATGTTGTTAATCGAAAATATGAGGAAAAGTCACATCAAAGATCAGAAGTTTAATCAAATGCTTTTCCACGATAAGCAGTATGATACAAGAAGTATGATTGAGTTGAATATGCCACTCGTGAGGACGATTTTAAACAATCTCGTTCAGTGGATTATCATATCTGATAATCAGTCGCAGAAATTAAGAATCAATTTGTACGCGGCTTTGGCTACGTTCTTGCAATTGATTCACGTTATTGATGAACCTAAAGATAACAAGGTGAATGACAGTTTGTACGTCAGTCGATTGGATAGCTCCAAGTTTAGAATACAAGATGAAATTTCCTCGGTTTATATTTCATCCTATGTTCTATCTAACTTTGGAGAGAAATTAATTGATGTTTTCTGCTATGATTGCACCGGCGGACAAGAAATATGTAAGATGTTAGCGCTCTCTTGCTTCAGCTTACTCCTGGGACTGAGCGGGAGTGTGAATTGGATTGGACACATGTCTGGTAGAGGATACCTTAAGCACATCATTGAAAGCATTCAGAATATGGATAAGGATCTTCGAGATGTGCTCGAACCAGTGCCGGAAAGCATGAAATCGATTTATTTGTTTGATGCGAAAATGTCGTTTTTAGCTAGAATTGCTACGACCAGAATTGGATCTGAACTGTTGCTGGAACATAAAATCTTCACAGTCATGTCAACTATGAAAGTCTTTGATTTTCATCCGGAGTTGTCAAAGCATCTACAGGATGATGATGATGATCAGCTTTTCTCTACAGTCCAACAAAGGTATCTTCAAATTTGGGAACCAGCGCTTTACCTCTCCAACGCTATGTTGACCAGTCTGGGCACTGACCATCAAGCAGCGGTTACTCAAATTATCAACTTTCTTTTGAGCCACTTGGATGTGATCGAATTAGTACTGAGATCTGCAAATCCATCATTGTCTCTTGAATCCTTGAAGGAAATATCTATGGTGACTTCTATCATTGCCCGAACGGCTAATAACGACATACTCAGCACCTTTGATAGTCAAATAATTGATGGTCAAGTTATTAATAATCGATCGCAACTGTGCAGGATTCAAAAATTGATGCTAGCTTTAGTTCCGAAGTTTATTTTGCAAGAGAGCATTCTCCGCGAGTTGCTCTGCGATCCCCATAATGAAAAAGCATCGTATCAGACATCTGGACGTCTATCGTATGCATTGGAAATAATTGGAAACTTACTGCTATACTGTAGAAATATCATACAAAATAATGGCATTGACCATGATAGTGTTGGAGTTGTTTTGCAACCGACACTAAATGATAGCCTCCTGATTGGGATGAATGGTAACAGTAAGAAGAACTACAATGATCATTCTCCATCTCTTGGCGTAGTTGTACAAGAATTGATAAACAATGTGAATTATTATCACAAAGAGAGAGGCACCTTGGATTTCCTACAACGGAAGGAAAACGAAATCCCTGGCCTGGATGCGGTGGACTTGAAGGAATTTGGTGTCGGTGAAGGATTTGATGTGAGTATCATGCGTGACGAAGCACTTGAAATGATTATCGCCAAGCTAACTATGAAGAAGCACGATATTGATCACTGTCTGCTGATTATCGAGCATGCCATGTACATCATTTGGGCTCATCTGAACTTCTACATGTTGAAAGCTATTCCAAAAGCGAAGGGTTTCGGCTTGAATGTCACCAATACCTCTTTAAATATGAATAGTAAGTATTCCACCTTTAATTGAAACAATTTATATCTTAAAAGTAGTTGGTATCATTCTATTTTGCAATTGTTTAAGGTACATTGGCTTCGTCGACCGAAGCAATGTGGAAAGTTTCCACTGATGATATCAGCAACCTCAAACAAGGATTGGTATCCATTTTCAATGACAGTTTCTGTAGGAGGCTCATCGAAACTTCACAGGTAGTTTAGTATTTGACTCATCTTTTGACCATAACTCTATAATAAGAGAGTGTCTTAACAATACTTGTATGTCTTACAGGGTCGTTCAAATGCCGATGCAGGATTTATGGATGTTCTGCTCCGGAAAATTAAGCGCCTTATTCAATTCGTCCCTGTACGATAGAATATTTTGTAACATTTTGCTAATTTGTATTGATTATTTCATTTTTAATAAAACGTCAATATTATAGCTAATTTAATATTGATATTATGAAAACGATTTTTAAATAATATTGTAATTGGTAAAAAAATATTTAACAAAGTTTTGTGTATACAATTTATAAAGCAATACTATATAAGCATAACTATATTGCTATAGGAATAGCAATAGGTTCCATCTATTGCTGTGACAAAATTGCGCATTGACATAATTTGACGAAATTGTCAGCGGCTGCCGTTAAAGCACCAAAATTCTTGCCCTATCAACTTGATGTGATCGGATGAAACCCATTTATTCATAAAGAATTGTTATAAAAATAGTCATAGTAATTAAAAAGATAGGTTTGTGATAGATGTGTTATAGTTGCATATTTTCAACTATAAAACAAACACTGATAAAATGAACAACAAATCTTAACAGCATCTCCATTTATAACTTAATAGGAACAACAGTCCAATAAATCTCCCAAATGCATAGTTTTAAAATGTTAGGTAAAATAGCAAAAATCAAATGCAAATGAAAGAAGAAAGATTATAAAAAGGTACTCCCAGATCGTGAGCGTATACAATATCAAGAAAAAGTTTTAGGATCTCACAGTTCCTGGTAAGCTTGGTCATATAACTTAAGTAGTAGATTAACATTGAAATTTATATAATAAAATAAGAAAAAAATTCTCAGCATATTTGGGTGCCATTGAACTGCATGCAGAGAAAAAGGTGGAACCCTGTAGTTCAGAGAGCTTAACCAAGCTAAATGTCCCCCATGATTTGATCTTCTTGCTGAATAAGTTTCGTGCCAGAATTGGCGCCTTGTCCAAATTGTGAATCCAACACTCCAATGGAGGAGGACGCTGATTTCCATTGGGAGTCTTAAAATGCAAGGTTTTAAAATATTTGGCAGCTCCTTCCATGCAGCAATGTGAGCAGAATTCGAAGTAACCGCATCCCGTAGGTCTTTACAGGTTTTACATGCATGGCAGTAAGCTTCCTCGGAAACCAAATGGGGAAATCTATTTAGGTAGAATAGAATTCTTAAATTGCTTGCCAATATGCAACAAATGTTTTTCCGTCTTTGACAACCTGAACATCACGTTTTAGAAAATTCTTTCGCATTGCTATTATACAATTGGGCGCATCATACAATGGCACAATTCCTTGATCAGGCAAAGATGTAGCAATAGACTCAACAGCAGCAATGTGGGTGTAACCATGAACCATCAGTTGCAGTAAACATAAAAGCCAATACTGTTTTTGTAATATTTATTGTCTCTATACCATATATTAACTTTTCAAGATCACACATTCTTCCAATTTCCTCATCATATCTGTGGAATAACATCAACAAAGAAAAATCAAGACATTGTTTGATATGTTTAGTATGAAATCTTACTTTAGACCTGGTGTACATGGCATTTCATCCCACATGATAATTGCACACTTTTGAATGTCCTTCATATTAGCAGTGTGCTGTTTTATTCTCTTGAAAATTGAATCATTAAATCCAGCTCCCAATGGTATTCCTAACAAACTTAGATCGTGGCGGGGCAGGTGTTTAGTGTAGTTCATTGCTTATTACTTGACTCAATATATAAAAAGTCTTCATGTGAATAGCTTCATGGTAACCAATCAATAATAAAATAATGACATAATTGTTTGTGAGTGCCAACAAGATTGTGGGTGTGGGAAGAAAAACGGACAGGAAAACCAGTCATGAACTTCTAATGTGGTTTTGTCAAAGAGGTCCATCAATATGTTAAGCACCTTGTTAAGCACCATTATACTGAAGAAATATTAAAATATTGTGGTACGGGCCCCCACCATACTCTGAAAACAATTTTAAAACATTCATTCACAAATTACATTTGTTTTGTTTATTTTATTTTTTTTAATACTTTTACATATTAACTTGTTTTCTTCAAGAGTAAGTCGTTAATATTATCAGCTTCTTGTACAATAGCTTCATCCCAGGGCCCATATATATTATCTTTATAACGCTGATATCTTATGTACAATATTGGACAAACCAAATTAATAAAAATGACTACACAAGTAAATACTATGGATAACAATAATGAAACTTTTAGTAAAATACAGTAGTTTAAAAATATTAGAAAAACTGACATTACAATTGGTCTCTGAATTTTTTTTCTCAGCAATGGAAATAACACAAACATTTCAATTGCTATCGTAATAATCACAAATGCTTCATAAAGTGATGCTAATCGTGATGCCAAGCAAATTGAAGCAAACATTGCAGCATTCAACGAAAAACTATTGGAAACTATTGCAATTGATGCACCGTAATCAAAAAATATCAAATGAATTGTCATCATTATTGTGGACATTGTATAAATGGTATTGGTACTGATTGTGTCTGTCAAAGTGTGCAGCAAGGGTGAAAAAAGCTGACCAAACACTAAAAATATTAATAGTGTTCTTAAATCATTCCCCAGCTTGATTCGCAAGTCTTTCTTGTCACGCAGTCGATGGCAAATGTATCCCACTATAGTGAGCGCGTTCATCATGGAAAATATGACGTCGCGTGATAACCATTCATTATAAATGTACATATAGATTAAGATAAAAAGCGTTACTGTACATAATTCCTCTGTTAATGGCGTTGATCCTATGATTGCATCCACCAATGATGCTTTTTTGAATTTTTCATTTCGTTTCAAGTTCCACAAGAACGATTTGTCTGTGTAGTTATCTGGGTAGCCCTGGTCTTCATATAAAATTTTCTTCCATGGTTTGCTGGGCATTTCATTTAACTGTAGTACTATTTGGTGTATTTTAAAATTTCGATCAATGCAAGATCAAAAATCTCTGAAGTGTTTGGAGGTTATATTTACATTTTAAGTCGAGTGGGTTCGACCGGTTCGGCCGTGTGGTAATAGTGTAACAAACAGATATGTAGTATAATACAACCGTCTGTTATTCAAAGAAAAAATGTTTAACAAATAAAATTGCAATATATGATGCCTATAAAATTAATCTTGTTGTCCGATATTTTTAATAGATTCATTATGTTTACTAATATTACCACTGGAAGACGACGCCGGATCCGGCGTTTTCCAACGCTAGTCACAATGGTCACAACGCTACCAACTTATCCTGTCTTACAAATGCATCAAATAAACCTTCATATCCTTCGCATGAAGGTTGATGATCGTGCTTATTTATTGTCGTGAGGATGAATCTGACCGCTCACAGTGGTCTTATTGTTTCGGGTAGCTAATAGAATCGACCGCCCGATTCGTATATAAGACGAGCCATTAATTGGCAAAGTCGGTGAGCAATTAATCCAACGCCGTCACGCCGTCACTCAGATATTAGAACTTCGCCAACTGTAATTCAATCAAGTCGACTCCGAACCCGCAATGGAGATATCTACCCTGTAAGTTTATTTTTATAATAAATATTCTGCCAAGTCCTTCTCGTGTTGTGCTTAATTTGGCCCAGTCGCTAACCGGTAAGTCGTGGCCGCGCCAAGCGAGTCGCTTTATTCAACCCCCCGAGTTTATGTCACTTCTGACTCTAACCCTCGAGCCGCGACATATGGTGGAGGCGCCGGGTATCGATCCCGGTACCAGCGAAGTAGAGTGCCTTATCCGTAACATTCAACGCGCTCTCGATGTCATAGTCGGTCTCTGCAATGCGATTGTTCGGCGTTTCTAGAGACAATGAATTTGCGTGTGTACGTTGTCGTGGCGAATCTTAATTCCCCGATTTTCATTCCATCATATATTCGTAAGGGTATAAATCTACGATTATCTATTCGAGCACGTATTTTTAAATTTTTCTTGTCTACGGTAAGTTTGCTATGAATAAAAAATCATTTTTTAATTATCAATGAATCCAAAATCATTGGAATTTATAAAATTGCAAATCATTAAAACTATTTTTTGGTCTGTATACTTATAGACTGCTTTTGTATCAGCAGGTTGCAAATCTACCCTGACTCTACGTGTACCGCAACTTACGATTATAATTATAAACTTATATTGTAAATTAATTGTAGCATTATACCGCGTGAGGAATGACATTCCTAGAATTAATGGTTGTGAGCACCGGTTGATAACAACAACGTCTATATCAAATACGCAATTTCTAAATGCTAAAAGACCCGTTGTTACACCTAGGGGTGTTACTTTCAGGTTACCTACTAATTTTAAATAAACTTCTGTATCTTTATTAATTTTATCGGCATCTACGTGGTTCGCGTCTATTTCATTTACTGTTGCTCCGGTGCCTATTAATACGGTAATATT
>JARRAA010016685.1:0-10939 GCA_030557295.1 Ecitodaemon sp. MM-2014 | reverse complement strand
GAGGTTAGGGTGCTTTGGAGTTATAACTTTTAGGGCAGATCATTTGATTTGATTAACCGAAAGTTTGCGCAAGTTGCGCGAATGTCCCATGGGCTTAAGCAATGCGCGAACGCTCGTCTTGTTTCACATATAAATCACTTTTAATGCCCCCAAATCCCGCCCAAACATGCCAGTGCATCGGACCGTGAAACGCTCGCGCTGAACCCGCCCGCCGGCGCCGCCGTAGGCACGAGTAGATTTAAACGCCCCCGCGCGTTTAAACAAGATTCGCCCCGTCGCGACGCATGCATTTTTCATGTCGCCGGGTATTTTTATCCGACCGATAAATCCCGTTTTAAACGCCCCTAACTTGACTCCCCGCCGAACTCGCTCGTGTCATGTTCAAGGCTACTTGGAGCAAGGCCTGCTCGTCACCGACCAGCGCAAACTGCGCATGCACTACTTCCAGTCGAAGAAATGGCGCCTGGACGTGCTGTCGTTGCTGCCCACCGACGTGGCGTACTTCTGGTGGTCGCCGTATCAGTGCAGGAACGCCGTGCCATGCCCGGTCCTGGTGCGCGTCAACCGCCTGTTCAGACTGCCCAGATTGCTCGAGTGGTTCGATCGCACCGAAACCGACACCAACTATCCGAACGTCTTCAGGATCTGCAAAGTGGTCTTGGCCATTTTAGTGCTGATACACTGGAACGCGTGTCTCTACTTTGCCATCAGCTACGCGATCGGCTTCGGATCGGATAACTGGGTGTACAATAACACGGGGCCGAAAAACGCCACGCTCGCCAGGCAGTACATCTACAGCTTCTATTGGTCGACGCTGACGCTGACCACGATCGGCGAGACGCCGGTGCCGGAGAACGACGCCGAGTACCTTTTCGTCGTGGCGGATTTCCTCGCCGGCGTCTTGATCTTCGCCACCATCGTGGGCAACATCGGCTCGATGATCTCGAACATGAACGTGGCGCGCGTCGACTTCCAGAACCGCATGGACGGCGTAAAGCAGTACATGGCTTTCAGGAAAGTGGGTCGCGAGCTGGAGGCGCGCGTGATTCGGTGGTTCGCGTACACGTGGGCGGAGAGCGGGGCGCTCGACGAGGAGCGCGTGCTGTCCGCACTTCCGGACAAACTCAAAGCCGAGATCGCCATCCGCGTGCATTTGGACACTCTGCGGAAAGTGCAAATTTTTCAGGACTGCGAACCCGGCCTGCTGGAAGCGCTGGTGCTGAAGCTGCGTCTGCAAGTACGTTAATGTCGCGCTCGTTATCGGCGGGGGCGACGCGCGCTTAACCCTGCGTGCTTTGTATGCCTAGGTGTTCTCGCCGGGCGATTACATCTGCCGCAAGGGCGACGTCGGCAAGGAGATGTACATCGTGAAGCGCGGGCGGCTGCAGGTCGTCGCCGACAACGGCGAAACGATTTTCGCCACGCTGGGCGCCGGCTCCGTGTTCGGGGAGGTGAGCGTTTTGGACATCGCCGGAAACCGCACCGGAAACCGCCGCACGGCGAACGTGCGCTCCCTCGGCTACTCCGATCTCTTCTGCCTAGCGAAAGACGATCTTCTGCTCGCGTTAGCTGATTATCCTGAGGTAATACCCGCATGACTATACTTGCAAACGCACTTAGCTTGATCGAATTGATCTCTGTACTCCGCGTCGGGCTAACTGCAATCACCGAACGCGAGAAAAACAATGCTTTAATACTTTAATCCACTTTGGGCAATATTTATGTCGGGGATTTAATCAAGTTAAATCAAACGCCTTGAATGAATGGAAAATTTCCATTTAGTTCTTTTCGCGTTCAAAAATACGAGCAATCTATTAAGGGTGCGCATTGCGTTGGGAGGTGTTTATAGCTTGGGGTTTCGAATGAGTGACACACCACGTTCGGATGCGATGCTGAGCTGAGGTTCGGGACGAATTAGAGCAGCCGGGGAGGTCAAATCAATGCAATTCAAATTCCGGTAAACCCGAGTAAACCGCGGCACACTCTAACACATTTGTAAAGTTTGGCGATTAACACGGCATTGTGTGACGAGTCCATCCGCATGTGGGATGATTGCAGGCGCGCGCCACTCTCACGGAGCGCGGCTGTCAGCTGCTGCGCAAGGACGGCCTGTTGGACGAGGAGGCATTCCGACGCGCGCGCGAGTCGCAGGACTCCATGATGGACAGCATTCAGCGCTTGGAGGACGTCGTCGACACGCTGCAAACGCGTTTGGCGCGCTTGCTGGCCGAGTACACGGCGAGCCAAGCGAAGCTGAAGCAACGATTAACCCGCATCGAAGCGAGGTGAGTCCCGCGCGCAATTAAATTCGCCCGCCGCACGCCGCGCCCTCGCGGACATCCGGACGACTGGCCCCTTCGGCATCTTCGCGTGTATCGATTGCGATCGCTCCATTTTTCATCTCTTTCATCTACGACGCGCGTTTTTATGGAAACGCGTCGTCGCGCTGGCGCTGACGCGCTTCGCATGAGGGCGCAGAGCAAAAGCGCATTAATTGACATCAATCAACGAACCCGACGCCGCGCGGGCCATCGCTCACGCTCGGCTGATTATATTCATGCTCAAATCGAGTGATACATAACTCCCGCACGTGCGCGACGCGAATTAATCGCGCTTCGAGCCCGCGCCATCGCAACGCATTATTGCCGGCGCGCTCACTGATTGTTGTCGTTTTGCGTGCTGTGTGCAGGAGCGATCAGGACGCGGAAATTCACGAGAACCTTCAAGTCCCGCCGTCCGGCCGCAGGCGGCTGCACTCGTTCGAGGCGAGCAGCCGCAGCACGTCGACGAACAATTCCAGACACAAAACGATGTAGCCGATCGTCGTCGCGATCCTCGTCGGCGGCGGCGGCCATCCGCCGAGGACTACCACTAAGCTAGCACAATTTCCGACCAAAAATGAAACACGATATATTTTTACATGTAAATATTTCATAACTTTTAGACAGCTCGTAACACGCACGAATTAAGGTGTTACCAAAACCACCGAACGACCGACGGGTTTTCCTTAAAAAGTCACTAAACGATGCCGATAAACATAAACATGAACAACTCGCTCGCTTCTCTCCGCGCGAATCGATTGCAATAAACCCGAATTGATTCTTGAATAAACAACTCGCCGCGTGCGTCGCGCGTGAAATTGCGTGGGTTGCGACGACGCCGTTGGCGGCGGAACGAAGACCAAGGATGACAAACAATTTCGACGTCCTGCAACTCTCCCCTTGAAAATAATTCAACCTGATTTCGCGGAACATTGACGCGCGCGTCAAAGTGACTTAAAGTTTCGCTCCGTTTCCAATTCTTTATCGCGGCGTCAAACTAAACTCACGCCGCGCCCGCTTCACTCGGTGCCAAACGCGCATTTTATTTATTCTATAAATGACGACGCCCTCCATAAAGCGCGGTCACTTAGGCATTATTGACCTTCATAAAAACGCCGGCAGATTGTCGGGGAAGAGCCGTTACCGCAGGAAACCAAGAACTGGGTGCGCCGAATTTCACGTCGCCAATTTGCTCCGAGACGGCCGAGACGCTCGAAAAGTCGCAGAAAGATATAAAAATATCCGCGCCGTCGAGCAATCTCCAGAATCACAGCTTCCCCAGCCCCAGTCGCAGCCCCTGCCCCAGGCAGCATCTTTTACTATTTTATCGTAATCAACTTTATTTTTTTCCGTCTCCCTCCGGCCTAAAAATATTCCGCTCGATTCCACAAGTCCCGACAACCCTTGCGATCGAATCAAGCGAAACAAAATGGCGGAAACGCGGCGACAGTGAGAAGACATGAGACGCGAGTCGGCGCGGAATTCCGAGAAGGCGGACATGGGAGAAGCGACGCGACGGAGTCGAGGGCGAACGTCGCGTCAGTGTTTCCTTTTTTGCTGCGCGCGCGGGGGTGCGAGGACCACGCGAGTCGTCTAACTAGCGCTGATTGATTGTAGCGTTTCGAGGTTTTCGTCCTCGCGCGCCCGGCTCTCGAATCCATATAAATGCAAAGCGATTGCGACCAGACGCGAGAGATAAAACGCGAGAGCCCAACTAAACACAAACTAAAAACAATTATACAAGCTTGCGCATGTCAATAATAGAAGCTGTCAGGACAGGAGACGAACGCACGGAAATACATAGACATATCTATTTTCATAATTGTTTCCGGTAACGCGACATTCGAACGACTGCAGGACGGTTTTAAAACAGAGTAGTTTAATTAAACAATACACGCCAGTTGCCGTTCAAAGCCGGGAAGCGCCCCGGCTATCGGCGGACTCGGGTCCTAAGACAACAATTAACACTAATTAAAAATGTTTAAAGCATAAAATATACATACGAAGTAAACGTGTTTGGCTATGAGTTGAAATAAGGATTACACCGAAAGTAATGCAGATTGTAGATGTAAAATTAACAGGGTGGTTTATTTTTATGCGAGATCGCATATTGAATAACATTAACGACGTCAACGTGTAGATCTAATTTTCTATTCGGCAGCGCGCGGCTACGCTCGACATAAACATAAAACCCCTGTGTAATTCAAGCCTTAATTATTGTGATATAAATTACACAACAGCAAGAACGCAGCAAACTGCAAAGACGCATCTACTGCAAGTCACTTAAGTATGGCGACACTGTGTTTCGCGCGCGCGCGCCACGCGCGCAGGAGGCGCAAGGACGAGCCGGGTCTCGTACTTGTCTCAACTATCATTATGCCGCAAAACCGACAACGCTGCGCAAGCAGGTAGGATAAGGAAGCGTGTCACTAAACTTGTTACTGTTACGACATAGGTGTTCGATGCATTTAAACTCCGTTAAGGTAAATGTAAAAGTGTAAGAGATTGTTGCGGCGTTGTAGGCTCGAGTGTGGTTTCGATTGTGAATTTTAAGGAATTGATCTTTGTGAATAAGTTTAGTTTGGGGTCCAAGAAATGTCACCTTAGTTTCGATTCGATCGCATAATGATAGTGCAGAAGTCGAGCACAAGTCGAGTAGAGTAGGCGATTACAATTATTAACAATTAGCGTTTAAAAGTGAAAGATTCAATTGAGCTCTTGTAAATAAACGAGCGTTTTAATGAGATGCGAGATTTTCAATTGCTGTACTATTACCACACAGTAATGTAGGACATTTAATCAAAAGCGACGAACGGTTTATTGACGACACATTGTAATTTTTATCGAAACAGTAGTGGAAGAACAAAAATCAAATAAAAATGATCATTTTCATCCGGGGTGTTTGTTTGACAGCGACGCGACCCACGTCATATGCATAGGGGGGATAGGAGCATAGGTATTATTCGGTTATCGTAGACGCAGTTGGATATAATCAGATCGTTGTAGAATATTATAGCACCGTAAATTACACGTGGGAGAGCGCGCATTACTATCGAAACCGGAAGTTCTTATGCTGCGCCTGCACGACCGTCGCCTTCGACGATGACGAAGACGCGGCGGACGACATCGACCCGGTGTGGGTGGGCGACGATCCCGTGGAGATGACCTGCCCGTGTTGCCGGATGCCCACCACTTCGATCGTCACGTGGGTGATCACGCCCCATACGAAACGAGCCTCGAGGTGTCTCGCCGTGCTGGGCCTTTGGTGGCTGCCCTTTGTCACCAGGAAGTGGAAGACGGCCAGACACATTTGCAAATTTTGCCACTCGTACCTCGGCTCGAACTCGTGCGAGTACGCCAACTGATCTCGATTCTGTGCTCTTTCGATAGTAAAGCCGACATCACAAACAGTTGTCACGCGCGCTTGTCTGTCCTGCGCGACGCGTTTTCAGGTGACAAATGACTTTTTGCGCGTGTTTTTTGCGTCCGGCGCTTTTTGCGAAATTTCGGTAGCCGCGCCAGTCTAGATGTCAGACGCATCCTACTGGTGCGAGCATTGCGAGAGGTTCGTGATCTGCGCGACGAGCAATGTCAGGGTGAAGAAGCTGATCCTCTCGCTGCTCCTGTGTCCGGTCGGATTTTGCCTCGTGCCGTTCCTGCATCCGCGCTTCAGCGCGCATCTGACCTGTCCCATTTGCAAGGCGATCATCGACGACGGGATCACCACCTGCGGTTAGGTTGCGCGTCATCGTCGAGGAGACAATGCCAGTTAAGTCATGAGTTCCTTCGGCACATGTAAACTGTGTGGCGAGAGGATATCGTACAGTCCCGATCACGTTCAGAGCTATGGGTTGCACCTTATCGAAAAGCATCCAGAAATAGAGTTTGGTCATTTCGCTTTGTTCTACGAACCAACTACAAAGTCGCCAGGGAGTGTATGTCCTTGCGGATGCGGGTGCGGGACGAAGGACTGTCTGAGTAGAGTCAAAGGGAGGCAACGATCGAATAATTATAAGACCACCAGTAAGTTCTCCCCCGATCCAATGATGTTATGCTAATATATTGTTGATTTTTTTAGTTCAAAGTTGGAAGTGCGCTCAAAATCCGTTCCTGTGCCCGCGGTGTAACAAAAGAAATCCCCCGCTGATCAAGCGCCAGCGGCACAAATTGACGGGATCGAGTTGGGTCGCGTGCATGCTGCTGGGATGTTGGCCCTTCTGCTTCCTGCCGTTTATCATCAGCGGCAGCGATTTGTTCTACTTGTACTGCAAGGAATGCGGCTATTACATCGGCATGTTCGACCGCCGCGTTAGCGCCATTGACAAAGTGCCGCCGTGCGCCGTCCCTGCCACCGGCGACGCTCAGATTTGCGGTTGTCACTAACAATCCCAACAATCCGACGACGTCCACGCATAACGCACCCTCCAACAGCGTAATCTCACCGCTCAACACATCCATTTGTATGCTCTACTAAACTTTGCAGACGTTTATATAAATTTGTCATTTCATACGGGCTCTTCTTGTTCGGGCATATTTTTTATCGAATCAGGTCAACAACAAATATACCGCTGTAGTAAATCATGTTTGGCGGTGCGCGTTTTAAGAGGAAACTTTTCGTTTGACGTGCCACAACCCACGACCTGGATCTACAATGTAAATTCATCGCTCCCCCTCCAGCCGAAACAGTTATATAAGAGGTTCGTTCGAGCAGAAACTATGCGCAGTTGTTGCTTCACACTTGATGGAGCACCAGCAGCGGATATTTGAAGTTATGTCAGCTTATGTCACTGTCAATAAATCACTTTATCCAAAGACAAAATTAAAATGTAACTCAATTCATTCAAACACCGTTAAATTTCTGCGTACCTCTGAGAGTTGTATTCATGGACAGCGATGAAAGCATCAAATCAATCATCAATGAAATCATAGATAACACCGACAATGACTCCCACGGAGAAATGCCCCCCGGACGGCCAACTATCAGTATCGGAGACTTTGCAACTCAATTGGATGCGCAATCCCCGGGAACGAGTGCCTCGATCGACTCGAAAAATGAGGACGTTAAAAGGTCGCGTTCCGAACCCAACAATCTCCATTCGTTCTTTACCTCAGACATACCAATTGAATTTCACATGGAGCCGCCCAAAAGCTTCCTGTCCATGCGCCAGAAAGTCCGTAGAATCGAACCGGAGACAGAGCGAACCTCGAAAATTTCCTTGCACGTCCAATCGGAGCGAATGAACATCACCACGCGCAGTACTGTGCGTTTCAGTGAAGACCCAGTGAGGATCCACGCGGAGAATGTGGCTCCTCAAAGCTCGAATCCTGGTAGCGGCACCAACGAAGAGATAACTGTTTTATACCCGGAAAACGATTCCTTTGCCAGTAGTGAATCCCTAATCGCCAAAGAGTCGATGGGACAGTCACTGCTAACTGTCCAACCCCGTTCCACAGACGGTTTACATCCTCCACCTTACCATATAGCCACTGCACATGACACAGCATCGATCCAATTAACACCTGCCGCAGCGCCCCCGTTGGTACTGTACAGCGCGCCTCCATTACAAGGAGCGCCGCCGACGTATTCGGCGTTGATGCACATAGGACCAACGGAAGTTATACCGCCGCATCGTGAAGTGTTCTCGAGGAGAGACGTTCAGATACAGCCATCCGCGCCGTTTATCGCTCCACCACCCCCGCCATCCTATGCGCAAGCGCAAGGATTTGTGTCTCACCCCATGCAGTATGGAGGTATCCATTGGTGCGACGAAGTTTGAGCAATGTATTACTCACCTATCGAATTTCAGGTCCAATCGATCCGCACGATTCGTTATGGAACACCGAACCGGTGACAACAATCTGTCCATTTTGTAACAACTTCGTTGTAACGACGGTAAGATATCGCCGATCTAATCTGACGCATTACTCAGCGCTGGCTCTGTGCATCTGCGGCTGTTGGCCCTGCTGCTTGCTCCCATACTGCATGAAAAGCTGCAAATGCGCGCACCACGAGTGTCCGATCTGCGCGAACACTGTCGGGATTTACAGCCCGTGGCAAATCTCATAGAGGATACATAGCTAAATTTATTGTTATTAATTGATAACAGGTTAATATAGAAATTGTCTCAGATAAAACATCGTTAAATGCATCGTAATAAGAAAATATTCGTCATACATCATATTAAAAGCCTTCGGATGGATCAAATTTAAGCTTGTTGGGATTTTTATCCACGCCGAGCTTCGCTTTGGCAACTTGGATCCTCTTAAGAATGTCACTTCGGTGTAGTGCGTCCTGGTCAGACATCTGTTGACAGCTGTACAAAGAAATATTATTAGAAAATCGATTGTAACAGTTAAATAGTTAATAATACTAACGCAGCACCAAAATGAGCGTAATTAATGCCCGATAGGCCACAGACGTAGCACATGGTCTGTCCACAAACGCACGTCATCTTATTACAACCCTGTTCCTTGACGATTTGCCTGTTGCACTTCTTGCACACTCTAATCATCGCCGCCGCCATTTCTTCCTCGATGTACGTACGCATCTTGACGTCTTCGTCGTACTCGATCTCGTTACACCTGAGCGGAATGTGCGCTTCGTGTTTGCACTCCCTGCAAGACTCCTTCCCGCATTCGGGGTTCTGGCAAACGAAGACTTTGTCGTCCTGATGCATGACTTTACCGTCGTCGTCGCAGAACGGACACGTTTCGAAGCCATCGACTCTCGCCTCCCTGATCTCCCGGATCTCTTTGCGGTTGATCAGTTTGTAATAAGACAATGGATCCATTACCATCTAATAGTAACAACATATGTTAATAAATGATTCAATTAATTCGTTTTGTGGATCGTTGGAGTCATACTTGGAGAATATTATCGCTGAATGTCGCGCCGCATTTATCAAAACATTCGATGTCGAGCGATCCGTCGTTGTACGCCACCTCGCAGCCACGGATCATGCATTGCTTGCAAAACTCACAACCGTTCCTACATTGGAAGACTTCGTCGGGCATCAAGAGGAGGCCATCATCGAAGCAGGTTTTGCACGTTCTCAATTGTTTGGCAGCCTCCGCTGTTTTGTACGCTTTCTCGTAGGACACCGTGCGCACATTTAGGAAGTTCTTGATCAGGTCGCGATACAAAACGTACGCTAACTATTAAATAATAAAAATTAATATAGAATAAAGAAATATTCACCCGTAACAAACCTCTTGGAAGAGTAATTTGTTGGTATAAGAATTCGGAGGCAAATCGACGTCACCAACAAGCAAAACTTTCCTCTGCACTTGTCCTAAGACAGAGCAACATTGCACAATATCGAATTTATGCTGCTTCAGCATCTTTTCTATTACATTCGGAGCCACCTCCGGGTAAACATAGGAAAGAATTACATTAGCCATACGTTTGTCGTTCTCAAACTCGATTTTTGATCCGTTCGGCTCTGATAGCGAGTGCTTCTTGGCATTCTCGAAGCGTTTCAAGTTATAATTAAACTCTTTCAGGAACAAATCGATTTTCACGTCGAATATGTAATTGAGCATCTTAGTTTTCTGGTCTTGGCGCTTTTTGTAGCCGGCGATCGTGGGAAACTCCTTCATGTCGAGCAAGGTGGCGATGCAATTGCTCAAAGCAGCTTCAGTCAACTGAGGCATCTTCTTGGCCTCTTCAAGAAGGAAATCCGGATCGAACTTGGGCAGCATGTCACACAATCGTTGATGGAAACGCAGGAGAAGTCCATCCTTGGGTGATTTTTTTGTTGCCTTCACATAGGAGGCTTAAAGTTTATGCATTAGTAATTATTATGTAATTTTATTTTAATTTTGTTGAAGTTTGGAAAGATTTTTGCATTGCACTTACAAGATGTGAATTTGTCAATTAATGCATCCAACTCTAAACCTTCATTAATACACTGATTAATGTATTTCTCGCATGCATCTGGGAACAGCTGCAGCATTTGTTCAATAAGCTCAAGGTTCCGAGTAGAGTTGGCTGTGCTTCCTGAACTTGCGGCATCATCAGTTTGATTTTTCTTAACATATCCATCTAAAAACATTAGAAACTATATAATAAACTGTATATAAACTTTAGTCATACAAATTTAGAATCTTTTACTTACTTATTTCAAAATTCTGGACAATTGCAGTGTAATCTGAACAAGTGCCTTTTTGCAAAAAATCATCCAGAAATTTTGGACAAATAAGTGGAAACCTTCTCAGCAGCTTGTCTCTAAGAACGGAATTACTTTCTTCTTCATCAGACTCACTATCACTACCAAAATTAACGCTTTCATTGGCAAAATTTTCAATCAACAATGTACACATTCGTTCCAGCTTCTCTTCATCAGAGCCCATTGGTATTTCCTCTTCCACGTCGCTTATCACTTGTTCAATGGCAATTTGCCAATGATTCGGAAATAGGTCTTGCAGTTTCTCTAAATAATTCGTTGTCATCCTGGTGTTTTTCGCGAGTTTTTCGTGGTTTTCTCGTAGAAAATTCAAGGAGGCAAAACGAAATGTAACCTCGAAATGCGCAGTTTAAGTGGTTTGAATGTTTCGAATGGATCAAGCGATTCGATTGAATTACTTAAGCGATTTACATCTAGAAATAGAAAATGTAC
>JARRAA010016665.1:2710407-2746175 GCA_030557295.1 Ecitodaemon sp. MM-2014 | reverse complement strand
CTTCGAGTGCAGGATCCAGGCGGACCCCAAGCCGGTGGTCAACTGGTTCCACAACGCCAATCCGGTGAAAGAGTCGCCGCGTCATAAGGTATGCGGGGCCGAGAAACGTTTGTCGGCGCAGCTATTTTCGACCAGAAATCCCGAATTCCGTCCGCTGGCACCGAAGCGTTCGGGGGCTATTTTTACGCGGGCCGCGTGCGACACCTGCTCGCGCCAGGCCCGCTCGTAACGTAATCTCTCGCTCTGCGCGAGCTTTATCAGCTCGGAATCACAATGACTCGCGAAATTTCGGACGTGCTTATAAATACCTCCCTCTTGCGTAACCTAGAACGAAGCGAAACGCGGTCCCGCCCACGCCCACGGGCGATGACCCGTTTTCGGGACGCGGCTGGAAAGGGGTCACGATCTCCGGCCGCGTTCCGGAGCTCTTCATCGGCGATAATCTCTTGTGCTCTGATGTTTTTGTAGCTGAGGATAGACAAAGATGGCCACTCGTACTTTGCGACCCTTGAAATTCAAAATGTCACAGTTGAGGATGCTGGCAAATACAAGGTGACGGCAAAGAACGAGCTGGGCGAGAGCAACGCCACGATCAGCTTGAACTTTGACAGTAAGTGCGAAGTGCTTACGCACACGATCATTTTGTAAATACTTTTGCCGCGCCCTCCCTTCGTGTTCGACTCTCTTTGTGTGGTTCGTTGTGTTGGGTCGAGCGGATCAAGATGGCGGACCGGCACTCGTGCACAGTGCATACCAGTGGACTAACCGTCGCCTAATAATTTGGCTCAGCTTTTACTTTTGTGCGATTTTGCTCTTCCGGTTTAACCTGCCTAATTCCCCGTTTCTCTCTTTCTCCCACGCTAAGAGGCAGTTAGAACAGAGTGTGCCGCGTGACGCCTGACATTTGTACACAGAACACACCCAACAGACAGCAGACAGCCGTTTAGTTGACTTAACCGTAGTGATGTTACTCTCTCACCCAAAACTCTTGTGATCTTTTTGTGAGCGCTCACGTTCATTCACGTTCACCCCCTCTTTTCATTGACCATCACTTCTTTGTTCACCAGACGTGCGGAAGGGGAAGAGAAAGGCCATGTTGTTTTGTCGACACCTTGTTCTATTTCAGCACATTTGTCTTTTTCGTGTACCTATCGCGGGCCGAGAGTAAAAGCTGAGCTTGTGTTGGGTTGTCCGGAGTTGTCCCGGTTGTATTTGTGCGCGAGTGGCGACCTCCGGGTCGTCTTATCTTGGTCGGCTTATTCGCGTCTTATGCGCAGGCGATGAGGCACCCGTTCCGGACGATAGCATCAAGCCCACGTTTACGGAACGTCCGGTTATTAGGCAGAGCGACGACGGCAACAAGATCACCTTTGAGTGTCGGTGCGTTGGCGACCCCAAACCCACCATCCAATGGTAAGCTATCTCCTTCTCTGGATGCCCTGGAAAGCTAGTAATTCGTTGATTCTCTTGAAGGTTTCACGGGGAGAAGGAACTGAAGGCCGGGGGCCGATTGACGATGACACTGGAACAAGACCAGACGTTGTACTTCATCGCTAGGTTGGAGATCAACGGCGTGGAGAATTCCGACAAAGGGGAATACAGGGCTGTGGCTAAGAACAAATTGGGCACCGGCACCTCCACGATTAATTTAAACTTCGAGGGAGATGGTAAACCCAAGTATGTCACGCGGCTGGAGGAGATGTTGAGGTCAGTGACTGATGTGGACGTTGTGCCGGCAGGATACCCGACGGGAAAGCACCGAGATTCCCTAAGAAACCAACGATCCGACAGGATGGCGACATCCTGATAATGGAGTGCCTCTTGGAGGCGAACCCGGCGCCGGATATCACGTGGTTCCAAGGCGCTAAGGCCATCAGCGACAATTCGCGCGTGCGCATGTCGCGCAAGGCCGTCGGCAAAGATAACTACATGCTCACGCTAGAAATCTCGAACCCGACGCGCGAAGATGGCGGCAATTACCGCTGTAACGCGTTCAATAGCTTCGGCGAAAGCAATGCAAACATATCGCTTAACTTCCAAGGTACTGCCAGGCCCCGCCGGTCCCACGGCCCCTTCGCCCGATCAGTCGGCAATTCGCAGCATGGCCTATTCTCTTACCGCCACCCCTCGCCCACGGATAGTCTCGCGCAGGTGCTCAGTGTTTACGTGTGTTTCTAGGTGGCGACAATGCGGCCGGTTTCCCGCCGTCGTTCATCGAGAAGCCGAAAATTATTCCAAACGAGACCGGCACGCTCATCACCATGAAGTGCAGGTGCAAGGCCAAGCCCAAGCCGGAAGTCACTTGGTTCCGGGGCGCAACAGCGGTCAAGGAGTCGGCGCGGTTCAAGATGACCGTCGTCGACAAGGAGGAAGATATTTACGAATTATCGCTCGAAATTAAGGTACCTCCGAGAGGAACATCTTCCAAAGGAGAATGTGCTAAGTTGCTGGTTGTCTTTCTAGGATCCCACCGGTCCTGATGGTGGCACCTACAGGTGCCACGTGCAAAACGAATTTGGCGAATCCAACGCCAATCTCAATCTGAACATCGAAAACGAACCGGAGCCGGAAGGCGACGGTCCCACGTTCGTGGAGAAGCCTCGCATCACCTCGCACCAGAACGGCAAGCTGGTCGTCATGGACTGCAAGGTTCGCGCCAACCCCAAGCCGACCATCGTCTGGTATCGCGAGGGCAAGGAAGTCAAGGAGTCTAGCAAGATCAAGATGTCCTTCGAGAAGGTCAGCGAGGACGTGTACTACATCAAACTGGAGCTGAACAACCCCGATCCCGAAGACTCCGGTTTGTACAAGTGCAACATCAAGAACAATCTCGGGGAGCTCAACGCCAATCTCACGCTGAACATCGAGATCATCCCCGTGATCAAGGAGAAGCCGAAGGTCATCAAGATCGTGAAGAAGAGGACCATCATCGTGGAATGCAAGGTGCTCAGCAAGTTCGCTCCGGATTGCACTTGGTTCAAGGAGAGCACGGCCGTCAAGGAGAGCAGCAGACACAAGGTGCTCATCGAGCAAGTGAAGGATGGCGAGTTTGCTGTCAAGCTGGAGATCAGCGAGGTGGAGACGAAAGACAAAGGTTCCTATAAGTTGGTCGCGCGTAACGAGAAGGGCGAGGCGACCTCCCAGACCGTCGAGGTGACCGATCTTCCGCCGGAGGAGAAGCCCAAGGGCGAGAAGCCGAAACTCACCAAACTCACCAACGTCTCCATCGAGGAGGGCAAGTCGGCTGATTTCATCTCCAGCCTTAAGACCAGCGACACCAATGTCATGATCATCTGGTACCACAACTCCACCGTCATCAGAGAAACGTCTGACGTGAAGATCACCTTTGACGGATCCGTCGCTAGGTTGAGCATTACCAAGTGCAAGGTCACTCAGTCAGGCAGCTACAAGGTGGTCGCAAGGAACGACTTCGGCGAGGACGAGTCCATTGCCACTTTGACTGTCACCGAGAAGAAGGAGGAGAAGAAGAAGGAGGAGGAGGAGAAGAAGGAGGAGGAGAAGGTTTGTATCATATTGTAGCGTCATGCCCACAGTGCCGTAATGTGTTGTCTTTGTCCCGTCCCACTAACAGAAGATCGAGAAGAAGAAGGAGGAGGAGAAGAAGAAGATCGAGGAAGAGAAGAAGAAGGTCGAGGAGGAGAAGAAGAAGGTAGAGGAAGAGAAGAAGAAGGTAGAGGAGGAAAAGAAGGTCGAAGCCAAGAAGGTCGAGGAGAAGAAGAAGATTGAAGAACAAAAGGTTTGTTATTGTTTTGTTAGGTCATTTCTCATAGAAATTGTTTGTTGAACTTGTCCGTCTGATTGTGTGGTATTTTTGAAGAAGGTAGAAGAAAAGAAGGCCTTGGATGCCAAGAAGAAGGTGGAGAAGAAGGAGGTGATTACCCTTATAGCATATCTGTGTCGTCCTCTATTGTAACGTCCGTTTGTCTTTTGCGTGATTGTAGGAGGTTGTCGAGAAGAAGGTGGAGAGTAGACGTAGTTCAGTACAGAAAGTAAGTTTCTTCTAACATGACTCGTAAACGTCCAGATTACATGGCGTGTGATACTAAACGTAGGTCGAGACCAAGGTGGAGTCCAGACGCAGTTCCGTGGTGAAAGTGGAGGAGACCGTCATTCAAGATGGCGAAGTGAAGACTGCTAGTCGCAGATCTTCAGTGCAACAGGTTTGGATTTCCTCATTAACTGAATGTGCCAGTTTGTATGTTTGTGCGTCTGTCTAGCAGGAGGAAAAGAAAGAACTCAAGGTCGAGAACAAGACCGTCCTCGAAGATAAGAAGAAAACGGTCAAGGGCAAACTTGAGCCAACACCAGAAGCGGTAAATATCTGCCGGTTTCGACGGTCGATTGCGTAGTTTAGTTCTGTGTTTCCCCTCAGACACACATTGTCAGTTATTAACCCTCGAAACTTGTCGTTTAGAAAACACCCAGCACACCCAGCACACCCAGCACAACAACAAATGACATTGAAAAGCCCAAAGCGCCAGGGGCAAAGGCCGAGCCCGCTAAAGAGGCCGAGACGCTCAAGCCGGGCCTGAAAAAGGCCGAACCGAAAACGCCAGAAATTGTCGTGCCCGAGCCGGAACCCGCTGCCGGGCTGAAGAAGCGCGGCAGCGTCGTCAAGGTATACCTCACGTGCAACTCTACTCTCTTCTTCTTCTCACTGCCATCTTTGTACATACTCACATGTTTCTCTTTTCTATATGACCACTCAATTGGCTGCTCAATCTCTGCCACTCTCTCACTACTCCTCTCTGTCACTCACACTTTCTAAAAACCCCTGCGCCATAAAAGGCCCGATACGACCCTATGGCGTTCATACCCGATCCCGAGGAGCCCGAAGTCGAGGCGGTACCGGACGTACCGACGATCAACGTGCCCGATCTGACAGTGGTAAACCAAATCGCTCTCTTGACGTAGACACTTGGGCCACTTCTAATCTTACTTTAAGTCTATCTATCTGTCTGTCTGGCTACTAAAACCGTATCGAGTGCACTCTTACTGTATACTTAGGCAAAGCTGCAGAACTGTGCGACCGTGTGAAACTATTTGTGGACCGAACCTAATCTATTTTTGTTTGTTTCACATGCGCGTTCCATTCGTGGCGTTTGTCAATGTCCGTCGTCGATGATCTCAGAACGAGGAGCAGGCCGCGGAGAAAGTGAAACTGGTAAGTGGATCAATCATCGTTCGATCGTTCATGGGTTTTTTGGTCTTCTTTTTGTACCGTTTTTCGGCCGGTACAGTTTTTTCCTCTCTCGGCTAAGATTTTTGCGTTCGCGCCGGCATTTTTGACGGCCCAAAGGGAGTTCCTTGTCTGTGCCCGTTTCTGATTGATCAAGTGGTTTGTTGTGAACCGTAGCCGGCGGAGAAGCGCAATTCGCTGAGTCGCATTGCGCCGAAAGCGATCAAACTCGATTCGTTCCTAAACGTTCAATTAAAGCCCGTCGTGCGAGACGCTAAGGTAGCCGAACAGGCGGCGCTCGAATCGCCCGAGCTGAAGGTAACCCCTAACTTCAAGTCTCAACTATCTCAACGTTTCTGCAAACTTCTCGACAGCGTCGCTTTTGTACAAAGTTCTTCTTTTTTCCTCTCTTGTGTCTGTTGTCATCTTTGATCTCTGATCTCTGATCTTCGCGTCTTTATTCTCCGCTCTGTGTTTCTCTCATTGTCAGATCTCTTGCGGCTTCCGTGGAGTAATTTTGCGTTTCCCGTTTAGAAAACCACCGAGAAGAAGGAGACCGCCGAGAAGAAGAAGGTCGTGAAGAAGGGCGCCAAGGAGTCCGATTACGAGCTGCCCGAGATCCCGGATTACGAACGCCCGGTCCTGGAGAAATACGAGAAGGGCGACGACTACGAATATGGCGGGCGCGAGAAAACCAAGCTCGTCAAGGTGAGCCGCGATGCCGCAGCGCAATAATTAAGCGTCGAGGTATTCTTAGCACTCGATCGCAATCGGCGTTTTATAATTGCGACGCGGTATTTGCCAACTTTGTGCGCATCAAAGCGCATCTTCGAATCGAGGACGCGGCGCCGCAGTTGGCGATGGTCCTTTGATCGACGCGCTTCGTCCTTTCCGACCGGTACCAATGCGTTTGCGAATGTGTTAGGATAAGCCGTCGCTGCAAGTGCCGCAGAAGTCGCAGGTGAAGGCGCCCGAAGCTCCCAAAATCGCCGTGGTCAAGGAGAAGACGCCCGAGCCCAGGAAGACTTCCCTCGCGCCCGATGGACCGCCCAGCCGTCGCGGCTCGCTGATCCCGCCGGAGGCGATGGGACGTCGCGCGTCCATCATCATCACAGACGAGGTAACCAGTCTCTCTCTTCCAGGCCTCTTTCTAGTTCGTCACACTCGCCACGTCGACAGAGGTCGCACCCCGTGCACCCCGCGTCAGTTAGCGCGCCATCTGTTTAATCCATTTCTGTGCTATGTCTCTCTGATATAGGAGAATAGGAAGCTGCGTCCCGGAGAGGTGGTCGAAGACAAAAAGGTAACCAGACATTTGTGTCTCTCTCTCTCTCTCTCGCAGTCTTGTCTTGTCCGGCATCACCGTTTGCCTCCATTCTCTCTCTCTCTCTCTTTCTCGCCTCCGAACATTTTGTGTTTCAGTCCGAGAATTGTGCTTGTCGACAAAACGTAACACGACTTAAACACGTACACTACCAAATCATTTACCAGCATGAGCACGACGCCATCACAAACATTCTCTCTGACACTCATTTGACAAGACATCGATTTTTATAACGCACAAAGCTGCTCGTCTGGCTGCCGCGCCCGCCCCGGCATCGAAGGGCGCAGGGGTCGCTCCGATCGTTCTCGCAACACGAATTAAACCCCACTTTTATTTGTTCGGCAGGGTGGCAAATTGCGACCTGGCGAGATGGTCGAGACCAAGGTGAGATTTGTGTTGGTGGGCGACACAAATTCGACGCCTTTTCGTTTTACGTTTTTTTTTTTAATTTGGATTTTGACGAGTAACAAATACGAATAACCCTCGAACGGGAACGGGATTTAGTCTAGTAGTAGGGACGATGTTAATCTTGACGATTTTCTCTGAATTAAAGAACAAAATCAAGCGTCCCGGAGTATTGCAAGTTCCTGGCAACGATAAACAGGTTAGAGCAATGGCGCCGTCACTCGTTCGGACGCCATCTATGTCTGTGATTAACGATTTTTCCCCCTTAGATTTTTCAGTACTCTTAGAGCGACGTGATTAAAATTTGATCGAGATCTATGTGCCGAACGAACGCGATTCTGTGATTAATTCTCGATTGACCAAATCCATGTTTAGTTAGACGCAGTTTGATACGCGAATCAGTGAATAAACCACGTTTTTTGAGTAGTTGTGACTTAACTCGTATTTCGTATTTTTGAATATTTTTTTATTTTATTTTACTTTGTAATTATTTAGTACCAGTTTTGCGTTGACAGAGATCCGACCCATTGCCAAGACAAATTGCGATCTCGCTCTCGATGCGCATCGATGCAGATAACAAATACGCTTCGCCACCATTAAAATTAATGCGGCTTAGCGACGACGCTGCCATTTTTTTGGACATTAACCACGAACAGATTAAAATGCCTCAAAACACTCACAACTCTGTGTCGATTTGACGATGCGCCGTTACTCGCCCCGCGGAGAGCTAATCTGATCGGTCCCGCAGCGCCGCAAGAGCACGGACATTCGAAGGCCGAGCATCGCCGACATGGAGGACTTCATCAACAAGGCGTCGACGCCCTTGCAGCCCATCGGCGCCGCCGGCACGCCGCCGAGCATCGTGCACGTTGAAGAGAACTATTCGGCCGTTGAAGGTAGGTTAATTTTAGCGTCGGTTTTGGCCCAAAATCGATCTAATAAATCGCACCGGAATTGCCCCAGAAGAGCGTTGGACCGTCGCCAGGTTTACGCGCACGCTAATTAATGACTTGTCCTAGATTCCAACGGATACATCACCGTGCAGGTGGAGGGTAACCCGGCGCCCACGTGGAAGTTCTACAAGGGCATCACCGAGCTCATCGAGGGCGGTCGCTTCAAGGTCATCAGCGAGGGCGATCAGAACCTCATCACGCTGTGCATCAGGAAGGTCAAGCCTAACGATGAAGGACAGTACAAAGTGGTGGTTACCAACATCCACGGAGAGGATTCGGCCGAGACTGTCCTCTTCGTATCTGGTATGTCTTTTTGGGATGCCCCAGGATGTTCCGATGACTTGATGGGTTTCGTTTCACAGACGCGTCCGGTATGGATTTCCGCGCCATGCTGAAGAAGCGCAAGTACGCCAAATGGGCCGAGAAGAAGGAGGAGATCGACGTGAATCTCAAGGAGGTCGAGAAGCCGAAGCCAGCGCTGAAGAAAGTCGAACAGGTCAGGTTGACACGTCATTTATCATTCACGCGCACATCCACTTGTTGCAACCGTTCGCGTTTTTCTCGTTTTGATGTCGCAGCCCGAGGCCCTCTAAACCGGTCTATCTAAACTCGGTCGCCCCCCACGCGGGGCGGCTTCTAAACGCAGGCCTCTCTGTAAATGCTGACACACGTTTTGCCGTTATAGCCAGGAAAAGGCCATCACGTGGTCTTGTCCGGATGGTTCGTCGACGGCGGGAATATTTGTGTGATGGTGGATGGCAATGTTGTCACTGAAGTGAAGGCTGACAAGGGAGGCAACGAACACTGGTCCTGGATGAAGGTTGGACAACCGAAAGGCGGACGTTTCCTCCTCCCCGCACATGTCCCTTTTTAAAATTGGACTTAATACCGACCCATTAAAATATCGATCGAACAATCATTAAACGCAGCCGACGGCTAAATCAATAATCGAACTCTCTAAACAGTCAGTAATATAAAGATGCGTCTCCACGATGCTCCATCTAATCTCTGTTGGCCATTTTTGCTCCGTGTTGGATTAAACACCTGTTTTTTCTTTTGTTTTTGTGTTTGAGGCGATTTTTCAGGGCTGGCGCCATTTGTCAACGTGTGTCCGCGTGTAGCGTTTGTCCCTTGTCTTCTCCCGATTTTTGTGTCCCAATTTTTGGGTTGCCCTCTCACCCGTTCTGTCACACGACCTGTACTTTGTTGCGTTCTGTGAACTTGTGTAGCGTGCAATTGCGGTGTAACTGAATCCGAAACAGACACGCTCTAGGTAGGACCCTAAGGGTTGGGGATACGCTCGGAGGGGATAACATGCCCGTGTTGGTTTCACAGATGTGCGGCTCGTCGAGGCGCAATTTCAGTCTGGCCGGCGCCATTCCCGACTGGCCGCGACTCAGGCGACGCGAGGTTAAACTAAGTCGCATGGATGTCTAGACTTTGTCTTTTGATCTCTGATCTAGAAGTGTCTATCCCCACGCCACCACCACCCCACCACATGTACGCTTGCGCGTGTCTGCTTGCTTGTCTTGCGTGTGCTGTCTGCTTGGAGACTCATCCTTATATCATCTCGCCGCCATCTTGTCATGGCCGCCACTTCACTTCACTCTTTCTATCTCTTTCTCTCTGGTCTGTCGCTCACAAAAATCACTCTCACGTTTATTCTCATCCCACACTAACACGTATTAACCGCGGTCTCGATCAATCTGACCAAGTAGAAGCACCAAATTTCTCGTAACAATCTTCCCGTGATTCTCTAACCACTCGGTGATTAATCTGTTGTACAGTACGCTTAGGTTGTCCTGCTTTCTAGGACGTTTTTAACATTCAGCGGCGGCCGTCTCTGGACGAAATTATCGGCGACGATTGGCCGAGCCTGATGCAAACCGAACATCCAAAGGTTGGCAATCTGACTTGCATTGCTTTTCTGCCTAGACGCAACCAAGCGCCACGATAACATCTCTCACTCTTATCATTTGCGGACGCGGAAATTTTGCATTTTCTTTTTGGTTACGAAGGTTTCGGCACGTGCTAAACATCTCTAATCGTTTCTCTTTCTCTTTCTCTCTGTCTGAACCTAACCGTTTCGAGCGCCACTAACACGGTCTAACTGGGACGAAATGAAATGAATGCGGAGTGGCTGAGGACGACTGGTCGAGCGATCTGTTTATTTTGTTGCTCCGCCCTCTGCTCCCCCCTGTCTCTGACGTTGTAGTTTTTGTTTGTAGTTGACACCGGTTTCCTCCCGACGGCCATCACTAGCTGAACTAATACCAGACTGGCCCGTCCTGCACCATTTCGAAAGAAAGGAGGTTGGGCGTTGCGTCACACACGCACACACTATGTCAAACTGTGGTCCATTGAATATGAATTGCACGTTGTTCGCCCCCGCCCCGATCCCCCGACCTCCCACCACCTTGGTTCTTGATCGATGTGCCCCGCTGTAGCATACGCTCCTCGCTTTATTTACATCTGGCACTCGCTAATCTTGATCGTGACACTCCCGAAATAGCTGTTGTCTGCATCGATGGACTCGCATGGAGGGTGTCCACCACACGATTTTTCAAACAATTTTTTTTAACGTAAAGACGATTTTTTATTTGCAGATTTTTGCAGATGTACGCACCGGAGACATCTGGTTTTTGACTTTTTCCACACATTTTTTACAAACATGTACAATATTTTGTTGTTGTTTGGTTGTTCTTTGCATGGCCGTTGACGATCTGCGTCCTAATTTCGATTCGTTGGGGTTGCAGAAAAAGGAAACTTTCCTCAAGCCGCTCATCGATCAGTTCGCCAAAGAAGGCAAGGATAAGAAGGTCGTCTTTGATGCGAACTTCTCCAAGCCCAACGCCAAACCGAAATGGCTCTTCAGGAAGGACGTGAGTCACCTTTCTTTGGAAATGACTTTTTTTTTCATTGGTGATGTGGATTCGGATTTCTAGGAGCTGTTCCCTGGTTCCAAGTACAAATTCAAGAACGAGAACGATTCGTACGTCTTGATCATCATGAACCCCAAGGTGGAAGACACTGGCAAGTACACCATCGAGATCGGTGGCGTTTCCAGCACGGGTTTCCTCCAAGTTGATGAACCGGATCCGGTCTACACCTTCGTCAAACCACTCAGGAAGAAGATCGAGGGTTACACCAAACACGAAACCCTTCTCGAGTGCCACGTCAGCTCCAACATGGCCATCGTCACCTGGTACAAGGGCACCACCAAGCTGGAGGACGGCGATCGTTATTCTATCTCCAAAGACCTTGCCGGCAAATGCTCCTTGGTGATTAAGGAGGGTTTGCTGGAAGATACCGACGAGTATCATTGCAAACTGGAGAAGCAGACTGAGAACAACATCACATCTACTCAGGTCACCATCACTGAGTATCCATACAAGTTCGTCAAGGTCCTCAAATCCCAGCAACTCCTCGAGAAGGAGAATATTACGCTGCTTTGCGAATTGGACGATGCCGGTGGCGACGTGAAATGGTTCAAGGGAGACCAGGAGATCACCGGAGACAAGCTCAAGGTTATCTCGAAGGATGGCCGTAAGAGGAAACTGGTCATCAAGGATGCTAAGATCACCGACGCCGGGATGTATTCTTGTGTCAGTAATGCTGACAAGACCGAGTGCGAGATTGTCATCAACTACTTGAACAGGTTCAACAAGAAACTCAAGGACACCGAGGCTATCGAGCGCGATAAGTTGATCCTCGAGATCGAGCTGCAGGATAAGACCGCCCCGGCCGATTGGACCTTCAATGGCAAGCCCATCGAACCGTCCGAGAGGGTCGAGATCAAGAACCTGGGTGGTGGCAGACATCAGTTGGTGTTCAACAAGTTGGAGATGGAAGACGACGGTGAGATCATGTGCGAGTCTGGCAAACTGCAGTCTTCGATGAAGCTCACCGTCAAGAAGGGCGAGAGCAAGCCGATCATCGACTTCCCGTCTACGTTCGAAGCCCCCGCTGCGGCTGTCATCCTCATGGATGTTCCCTACACAAGTATGTTGATCTCTGGAGTTTTCTGTCAGAGTTAATTTTGGAATCTTTCAGTTGAGGGCACCAGAGTGTCACCAGTCGAGGCCAAGATCATCAAAGACGGTAAGATCCTTCCTCTGAAGGAAGTCGACGTTGTCATCGGCGAGAACAAAGTCACCTACAAGTTCAAGAAGCCGTCCAGGGAGCAGTCTGGCAAGTACCAGATCAAGCTGTCCAACGCACAGGGCGATGACATCAAGGACGTCAACATCATCATGCAGGAAACTCCCGGACCATCTGAAGACGTCGACGTCTTCGAGGTCTTTCAAGATAACTGCAAGGTCAAGTGGAAGAAGCCCAAGGACGATGGTGGTGCACCAATCGCGCATTACATTGTTGAACGTCAGGATATCAGTCTTAAAGGTAACTTTCTGTCATGTTTCATTCGTGTCATCTTGTTGTCTGGTTTTGTCTCGTTTTGTCCTTACACGTTGTCTCTGTCTTTGTCCGCAGCTGGATGGGATAATGTTGGTGAAGTACCAGCTGGTAGTGAGCTCTGTTACAAGGTAGAAGGTCTCATTCCTAAGAAGACGTACAAATTCAGGATCCGTGCTGTTAACAAGTTGGGCGCTGGCGAACCCGCCATATTCGGCAAGAACGTCTTGGCCAAAGATCCCTGGGACGAACCTGGTAAGCCCACTAACGTGGATCTTACCGATTGGGACAAGGACCACGCGGATCTTAAATGGGACAAACCAGAAAACGATGGCGGCGCTCCCATCACGTCCTACATCATCGAATACAAAGAGAAGTTTGGCCAGGAATGGAAGACAGGCATCGAGGTACCCGGAGATAAGTTCACTGGTACCGTGCCTGGGTTAACCGAGGGTCAACAGTACGAATTCCGCGTTCGTGCCGTGAACAAGGCAGGTCCTGGTGAGCCAAGCGATGCCACCAAACCGATCATTGCCAAGAGTCGTTTCGTCAAACCCTACATTATTGGCGACGATCTTAAGCCGATTATCGTTAAGAAGGGTCAAGTTATCAAGTACGACATCAAATACGGCGGTGAACCAGAACCGGAAGTTACCTGGTTGCTGGAATCGAAGGAAATCAAACAAGATGCCGAAGAGAGGATTACCATCGATAAATATGAGAGGAACACTGTCATCACTGTTAGGAGGGTCACTCGCGCTGACAGTGGCAAGTACATTTTGAGATTGCACAACAGCTCCGGCACAGTCGAAGGCAGTGCCGATGTCATTGTCCTGGACAGACCAACGCCACCAAAGGGACCGCTCAAAATTGAAGAAGTGCGTTCGGATCACGTCACTGTCAAATGGCAGAGACCTGACGACTGTGGTGGCACCGATCTTACCGGTTATGTCCTGGAACGTTTGGACATGGACACCGGACGTTGGATTCCGGCCGGAGAAGTTGGTCCCAACGAAGATAAGTTCACCTTCAAGGGACTGACTCCTAAGAAGAAGTACAAGTTCCGTGTCAGGGCCAAGAACAAGGAGGGAGAATCTGAGCCACTCGAAACCGATGAAGCCATCACTGCCAAGAACCCGTACGACGAGCCCGGAATGCCTGGCAAGCCCGAAATCATCGATTACGATAACAAGAGCGTCACCCTCAAGTGGGCCAAGCCCGAGAGCGATGGTGGTCGTCCGATTACTCACTACACTATCGAAATGAAGGACAAATTCAGCCCAGACTGGATTGAGGTTGCCACCACTGCTGGGCCAGAACCCGAGGGCAAAGTGGAAGAGCTCAAGGAAAAAATGGTCTATCAGTTTAGAGTGCGCGCCCACAACAAAGCTGGACCTGGCCAGCCCTCAGAACCGACCGATAACCACGTCTGCAAACATAAGAACCGTATGTCTTGTCCAATGTTGTCAAATGTGTTTGTGTTATTCGTTTGTGTTGTGTTACAGTCAAACCCCGCATCGATCGCGAAATGTTCAAGGCGGTTACTATCAAAGCCGGACGCACGCACAAGTGGTCCGTTGACATCTCCGGCGAACCCCCGCCAACCGTCAGGTGGGTGTGGCGCGATGACATTCCGTTGGTCAACAGTGATCGCATCAAGATCGATAACGTTGATTACCACACGGACTTTGTTTTGACCGGCGCCCTGCGCAAGGATACCGGCAGGTACACCCTGATTGCCGAGAACAAGAACGGCAAAGACGAGTGCACCGTCGAGCTGACCGTCTTAGGCAAACCTGGTAAACCCAAGGGTCCCTTGGAAGTGTCCGACGTCACCGCCAACAAGTGCAAGGTGTCTTGGAAGAAACCAGAGGATGATGGTGGTGTGCCAATCAAGGAGTACGAAATCGAAAAGATGGATCTCGCTACTGGCAAGTGGGTGCGTTGTGGACGTGTCCCCGTGGACAAGAACACCGGCTCTCCTGAGAAGCTCGACTTTGAGGTTACTGGCCTCAACGAAGGATCTGAGTATAAGTTTAGGGTCACTGCCGTCAACGATGAGGGAGATTCAGAGCCACTGGTTACTGACTTGGCCACTTTGGCCAAGAATCCCTTCGAGACTGCCGGTAAACCAGGCACGCCAGAAATCGTCGATTACGACAACAAGGGAGTCAATCTCAAGTGGACCAAACCTAAGAGCGATGGTGGCGCTCCAATTGAGAAGTACATCATTGAGAAGAAGGACAAGTATAAACCAGATTGGGAGAAGGCTGGCGAGGTATCCGGTGATCAATTGGAAGCCCGCATTGAGGATCTCAAGGAAAGGGGCGAATACCAATTCAGGGTTATTCCCGTCAATAAGGCAGGTCTTGGTACACCTTCGGACGCCTCCAATATGCAAATCATCAAGCACAGAGCTCGTAAGTTATCACAAAGTCTATTTGGTCATTTTGATAATTTTTTGTTTGCTTTATAGTCAAGCCCAGGATCGACCGCACCAACCTCAAACCCATCATTGTGCGTGCTGGCAAAGTTGTCAAATACGACGTGGACGTTCGTGGTGAACCCCCACCAACCATCACGTGGTACCAGAACAACAAGGAGGTCTTGTCCGAAGGAAACGTTGAGATTGTCAATGTTGATTACAACACCAAGATCACTATTACCAACTCTGTTAGGAAGAACTACGGTACCTACAAGATCAAGGCCGTCAACGAGCATGGTTTTGACGAGGCGGAGGTGGAAGTCAACATCCTTTCCTCTCCTGGCAAACCCAAGGGACCGCTCAAAGTCTCCGATGTCACCAAGCAGGGCTGCAAGCTCAAATGGGAGAAACCCGAGGACGATGGCGGTAAGCCAATCACCGGGTACATCGTGGAGAAACTGGACAAGTCTACCAACAGGTGGGTGCCAGTTGGTCGCACCAACGACACCGAAATGGACGTCAAAGGATTGTCGGAAGGACACGAGTATGAATTCCGTGTCAAGGCTGTCAACGACGAGGGAGAGTCCGAACCCTTGGTCACCGATAAACCAATCATTGCCAAGAATCCATTCGACGTTCCTGGCAAACCTGGTACGCCAGAGATTGTTGATTGGGACGCTGATCGTGTTGACCTTAAATGGACTGCTCCCAAGAGCAATGGTGGTGCTCCAATCACTGGATATGTCATCGAAAAGAAGGAGAAGTTCTCTTCCTCTTGGGACGAGATCCATACCAGCTTCAGCGCGGATTGCGACTGTACTGTCCCTGGATTGAAAGAAGGTAACACCTATCAGTTCCGCGTGCGTGCTATGAACAAGGCAGGTAATGGCGAGCCATCCGATCCAACTAAGCCGCACGTTGCCAAGGCGCGTCACTTGAGACCATTGATCAACCGTGAGAAACTGCACACCGTGAAGGTACGCGCTGGTCAACTGGTGAAGTTTGACGTTGATGTCAAGGGTGAACCTGCACCAACGATCACCTGGAGCTTTGCCAACAAGGTCTTGGAGAACTCGCCTCATACCAAGATCGAAAACGAGGACTATAACACCAAGTTCTCCATTTCTGATACCAGTCGTAAAGACACTGGTACTTATACCATCAGGGCCGAGAACGACTCAGGCTTCGATGAGGCTCCGGTAGAGGTCGTCATCCTGGACAAACCGGGTAAACCAGAGGGACCGTTGGAAGTGTACGATGTACACAAGGAAGGCTGCAAGGTCAAGTGGAACAAGCCCAAGGACGACGGTGGCTTACCCATTACCGGTTACACTATTGAGAAGTCCGAGGCTGGTAGTGGAAGGTGGATCCCAGCTGGCTTTGTCGATGCCGACAAATTAGACCACGAAATCACCGGTTTGGAGCCCAACAAGAAGTACCACTTCAGAGTTAAGGCCGTTAACGAGGAGGGCGAATCGGAACCCCTCGAAACCGACAATGCCATCATTGCCAAGAACCCGTACGACATCCCAGCTCCACCTGGCTTGCCAGAGATCATCGACTGGGACGAACACTCCGTCAAACTCAAGTGGGAGAAACCTGTGCGCGATGGCGGTGCGCCCATCACTGGATACATCATTGAAGCCATGGACAAATTCGTTGGACAGTTTGTCAAGGTTGCCGAGGTTGGACCAACCTGCACTGGAAGCGTGCCCAGGTTGGAAGAAGGCAACCAATACAAGTTCCGCGTGAGGGCTGTTAACAAAGCTGGTCCTTCTGAACCATCTGAACAGACCAACTGGCATACCGCCAAGGCCAGATATTGTAAGTTGTTTGTCTTTTTGGTAAGTCTACTGAGACTCATGTTCGTTTCCCTTGATTACAGTGAAGCCATTGATCGACCGTACCAACTTGAACCCACTCTCCATCAAGAGCGGACTTTCCATCCACTTGGACGTCAACGTTGCCGGTGAACCTCCACCAAAGATCACCTGGTTCAAGGACGGCAAAGAATTGGCCAGCGACGACATCATTCGCATCGATAACGTTGATTACAACACCAAATTCTTTGTCATGAAGGCCAGGCGTGCCCAGAGCGGCAAATACACCATCGTGGCCAAGAACGAAGTTGGCGAAGACACCGCCGACATCGAGATCTCTGTGCTCGCCAAGCCTGGCAAACCCAAGGGTCCATTGGACGTGACGGACGTCACCAAACACGGCTGCAAGCTGAAGTGGAAGAAACCCGAAGACGACGGTGGTTCTCCCATCGATCATTATGAAATCGAAAAGCTGGATCCCAACACTGGTGCTTGGATACCTTGCGGAAAGAGCACAGAACCCGAAGCTAACATCACGGGTCTCCAGGAAGGCAAACCTTACAAGTTCCGCGTGAAGGCAGTGAACAAAGAAGGAGAATCCGAACCACTCGAGACTGAGAAGTCCATCATTGCCAAGAATCCCTTCGACGAACCCGGCAAACCAGGCAGGCCCGATCTCAAAGACTGGGACAAAGACTTTGTCGAACTCGCGTGGAAACCGCCGGCGAGCGATGGTGGCGCGCCCATTGAAAAGTACATCATTCAAATGCACGACAAGGCTGGTCGTGGATGGGTCGACGCCGCCGTCGTTTCCGGCGACAGGAATACCGGTCGCGTTGAGGCTGTCGAAGAAGGACATGAATACGAATTCCGTATCGTTGCTGTTAACAAAGCAGGTCCTAGTGAACCCAGTGACCCGTCCAAACCTGTTATTGCTAAACCCAGATTCCGTAAGTGTTGTTGTCTTTCTGTTACATGTTCTTTGTTGACAGGCACTTTGTTGTTGATTTTTCTGTGCATTCTAAATAATTGTGTTCAACAGTTGCTCCAAGAATTGACCGCAAGAACCTCCAGAAGAAGGTGGTGCGCGTTGGACAGATGCTCCGCATGGAGGCTGACGTTACCGGCGAACCTGCCCCCGTCGTCACTTGGACTTTGAAGGAACAAGTGCTCAGGAGTAACGACCGCTTGAAGATCGAGAACGAAGATTACCACACCTGTTTCATCATGCAGAAGTGCAAGCGCGCTGATACTGGCATGTACATTGTGACTGCCAAGAACGACAGTGGCATAGATACGGTGGAAGTTGAGATCCAGGTCTTGAGCAAACCGTCCAAGCCCAAGGGTCCCCTCAAAGTGTCCGATGTCACTGCGGAAGGCTGCAAGCTCAAGTGGGAACCACCAGAGGATGATGGCGGCGAGCCCATCCAAGGATACGTTGTGGAACGTCAAGATGTTGAGACTGGTCGTTGGGTGCCAGTCACAACTACCAAGACCCCAGAGGCTGATGTTTCCGGTTTGACCGAAGGCAAAGACTATCAGTTCCGCGTCAAGGCTATCAACTCCGAAGGTGAATCCGATCCTCTGGTTACCGATGTACCAACAACTGCCAAGAATCCCTTCAAAGCTCCCGAAGCTCCCGGCAAACCGGAAGTCAAGGACTGGAGCCGTAACCATGCCGATCTTAAATGGGCTCCTCCCAAGGAAGACGGCGGTGCGCCAATCACTGGATACGTTGTCGAAAAGAAGGATCCAGCTGGTAATAAATGGATCAAGGTTTTGGAAGTACCCGGAAACAAGTGCGAGGCTAAAGTGCCAGATCTGATCGAAGGACAGAAGTACCAATTCCGCGTGAAGGCTGTCAACAAAGGTGGCGAGTCTAAACCATCCGCCGCCTCCGACACCATGACCGCCAAGGACCGATGGGTTGCGCCCAAGATCGATCGCAGTACCATGCGCGATCTTACCGTTAAGGCTGGTCAGCAAGTCCGTTTGGATGTCAAGGTTACCGGTGAACCAGTGCCCACCAAGACGTGGTTTATCAACAAGGCCCGCATTGAGAAACGCGACGATATCACCATCGACATTGAAGATTACAAGACCAAGTTTGTCATCGCTTCGGCTACTCGTGCCCACAGCGGTACGTTGATGTTGAAGGCCGAGAATTCTTGCGGAAAAGACGAAGCTACTATCGAGTTGAAGGTCTTGGACAAACCGAGCAAACCCGAAGGCCCGTTGAAGATCAGCGACGTCCACAAGGAAGGCTGCACGCTCAAGTGGAACCCTCCACTAGACGATGGCGGTGTGCCCGTGGAATACTATCAAGTGGAGAAGTTGGATCCAGAGACTGGACGTTGGGTCTCCGCCGGCAGGGCTAAGGAACCCAAACTTGAGTTGAACAACCTCGAGCCTGGCAAGGAGTACAAATTCAGGGTTGCCGCTGTTAACTCTGAAGGAGAATCTGAACCACTTGAAGCTGACAAGAGCATCATTGCCAAAAATCCCTTCGGTTAGTATCTCGTTTGTGTTTCTAGGAAGAATGTGTCTTGATTTATTTGTAATTGCAGATGAACCTGGTGCTCCTGGCACTCCCGAAGTCACCGACTGGGACAAGGACCACGTTGACCTTAGATGGACCCCACCAGCGAACGATGGTGGGTCTCCAATCACCGGTTACATCATCGAGAAGCGCGAGAAAGGCTCCACCAAGTGGCAGAAGGCTGGCGAGACCGGACCTAATGACACCAAGGGTACCGCTGAGAACTTGGATGAAGGAGTCGAGTACGAGTTCCGCGTGCGTGCCGTCAACGCCGCAGGTCCAGGTGAACCAAGTGGCGCATCCAAATCCGTTGTTACGAAGCCAAGAAGACGTAAGTTCGGACCATCTTGGTATTGGTTACGTTTAGGTTAAACATGTTTTTCATTTACAGTGGCTCCTAAGATTGATAGGAAGAACTTGCGCACTATTAACGTGAAAGAGGGTGAACCCATCTACATCGACGTCAAGATCAGCGGCGAGCCAGCGCCAATGGTCGCGTGGTCATTGGATAACAAATCGATCGCCTCCCCGAGGGTGCGCATCGAGGACAAACCTTATAACTCCAAATTCTTCAACGACACACCCGAACGGAAAGATACTGGAGTTTATAAGATTCAGGCCACCAACAAGTACGGCCAGGACACCGCCGAGGTCGAGATCAACGTCATCTCCAAGCCGGGCAAGCCGGAGGGACCTTTGGAAGTCTTGGACATTCACAAAGACGGATGCACGCTCAAGTGGAAGAAGCCCAAAGACGATGGCGGTGAACCCATTGAGGGTTACATCGTGGAGAAGTTTGATCCAGAGTCGGGCATGTGGTTGCCAGCTGGCAAGACCCTAGGCAACAATCCTGAAATGAAGGTCGACGGATTGATTCCTGGGCACGAGTACAAATTCAGGGTAAAGGCTGTTAACAAGGAAGGAGAATCTGAACCCCTTGAAACTCTTGGCAGTATCATCGCCAGAGATCCGTTTACCACTCCGAGCAAACCTGGTACGCCTGAACCAGTTGACTGGTCCGCCCAGCATTGCGAACTCAAGTGGACCGAGCCTCCATCCGATGGTGGCTCTCCCATCATTGGATACATCATCGAAAAGAAGGATAAATACAGTCCCATGTGGGAGAAGGCTGTGGAAACGACCAGTCCCAATCCAACTGGAATTGTTAACGGTCTCATTGAAGGAAACGAGTACCAGTTCAGGGTCATCGCTTTGAACAAGGCTGGACAGAGTGAACCATCTGACGCGAGCAAGACCTTCATTGCCAAGCCGAGATTCTTGGCTCCGCGCATTGACAGGCGTTACCTGCACGATATTACCATTTCT
The DNA here is from genome assembly GCA_030557295.1 of Ecitodaemon sp. MM-2014. Classification (NCBI taxonomy): domain Eukaryota; kingdom Metazoa; phylum Arthropoda; class Insecta; order Coleoptera; family Staphylinidae; genus Ecitodaemon; species Ecitodaemon sp. MM-2014. Next base: position 2,725,770 of record JARRAA010016665.1, on the reverse strand, counting down.
GCTGGTTCTGCCCTCAAGTACGACGCCAACATCATTGGTGAACCCGCCCCGACTGTGGAGTGGCGCTTCCAGGGATCTAAGATGAGCAACGACAAACGCATCGACATTACCAATGTTGAGTACAACACCAAGTTGGTCATTCGCCCTGCCAGGCGTGAAGACTCGGGCGAATACAACGTCACCGCTACCAACTCTTCCGGAAAGGATACCCACACTGTCACTGTCACAGTTACCGATAAGCCTACGCCACCGGAAGGCCCACTGGCAATTTCTGACGTTAACAAGAACGGCTGCAAGTTGAAGTGGAAGCGTCCCAAGGACGATGGTGGCACCCCCATCGAATACTATCAAGTGGAGAAGATGGATCCGGAGACTGGCACTTGGGTACCGGCTGGTAGATCCACTGAACCATGCATGGATGTCACTGGTTTGACACCTGGGCACGAGTACAAGTTCAGAGTAGCTGCCGTAAACGCCGAGGGTGAATCCAAACCGCTCGAAGCAGCTGAATCCATCATTGCTAAGAATCCGTTCGACGAACCCGGAGCACCTGGTAACCTTAAGGCCACCGACTGGGACAAGGATCATGTTGATTTGGCGTGGACTCCGCCTAAGGATGATGGCGGATCTCCAGTCACCGCCTACATTGTCGAAAAGAAGGACAAGTTTGGCGAATGGGAGAAAGCTTTGGAAGTACCTGGAGATCAATGCAAAGCTACTGTGCCCGACTTGATCGAGGGTCAAGGATACCAATTCAGGGTGCGCGCAGTTAACGCTGCAGGCCCTGGCGATGCCAGCAATGAGACCCCCACCATCATTGCCAAGCCACGTAACTTGGCTCCTAAGATCGACAGGACCAACCTTATCGAAGTCCGCATCAAGGCTGGCATGAACTTCAACTTTGACGTCAAGGTTTCCGGTGAACCCATGCCGACAACCAAATGGATTCTGAATAGCCGAGAGGTTAAGAATGACAACCGCACGAAGGTCCAGCACGGTGAATATATCACCAAGTTGAAGGTGACCAACGCCAGGAGGTCAGAATCTGGCATGTACACCATCACGGCTGAGAATATCAATGGCAAAGACATCGCTGAAGTGATGGTCACTGTTTTGGACAAACCGAGCCCACCGAATGGACCTCTCCAAGTATCCGATGTCCACGCCAAGGGATGCAAGCTTAACTGGCGCCCACCTTCAGACGATGGTGGCCAACCTGTCGAGAAGTATGTGGTTGAGAAGATGGACGAAGCTACCGGCAGATGGGTACCCGCCGGTGAGACCGACGGACCGGTTACCAATTTAGAGGTTGAGGGTCTTCAGCCTGGCAAGAAGTACAAGTTCAGGGTTTGCGCTGTTAACAGACAGGGTAAGTCCGATCCATTGAACACGGCTCAAGCTATCCTCGCCAAGAACCCGTACGATCAACCTACCAAGCCGGGAACTCCTGACATCATTGATTACGACAGAGATTTCGTCGAACTCAAGTGGGACCGACCAGAATCCGATGGCGGATCGCCCATCACTGGTTACATTATTGAGAAGCGCGATAAATTCAATCCCAACTGGGAGAAGTGCGCCGATGTCGAAGGAGATGTCACCACTGGCAAGGTTAACGATCTGATCGAAGGCACACCTTACGAATTCCGCATTAGGGCTGTCAACAAGGGCGGACCAAGTGAACCAAGTGACGCTTCCAAGGTCCATGTTGCTCGTCCTAAGAATCGTAAGTTTGTTTATCATCTTCAAAACATTATTTTGTTAATGTCGCCTTTTTTGCTTCAGTTCCTCCTAAGATTGACAGGAATGTCTTCGTGGACATCAAAATCCGCGCCGGACAAACCTTCGAGTTCAATGTGCCTATCATTGGTGAACCACCGCCGAGCAAAGAATGGGAAGTCAAGGGAACTGTTTTGGTACCATCTGATCGTATCAAGGTCACCAATGAAGATTACATGGCCCATTTGCGTATTACCGACGCCAAGAGAACTGACAGTGGACCATACCAACTCACCGCCAAGAATATTAACGGCAAGGACACTCACACCGTCAAGGTCACTGTTTTGGACATTCCTTCGCCACCAGAAGGTCCATTGAGAGGCGACGAAGTCACTAAGTCCTCTGTGACGCTGAAATGGCGCCCGCCCAAGGACGATGGCGGTTCGGAAATTACCCACTACGCCGTGGAGAAGCAAGATCTGGAGACTGGTCGTTGGTTACCAGCTGGCGAATCGGTCAGCCCGTTCATGCGTGTGGATAATTTAGCCGAAGGACACGATTACAAGTTCCGCGTTGTGGCTGTAAACAAACAAGGAGAATCTCTGCCTCTTACCACGACTGAAGCTATCACTGTTAAAGATCCTTACAGCAGGCCTGATAAACCAGGAGCGCCCGTCGCCACCGACTGGGACAAGGATCACGTCGACCTGGAATGGACGGCGCCTAAGAGAGATGGCGGCGCTCCTATTGAGAAGTACATCATTGAAAAGCGTCCCAAGCACGGCACCTGGGAGAAGGCTGCCGAGGTACCCGGAGATCAAACCAAGGGCACCGCACCTAATCTCAACGAGGGCGAAGAATATGAATTCAGGATCATCGCTGTAAACAAGGGAGGTGCTAGCGAACCTAGCGAGGCATCGATGCCTGTGATTGCCAAGCCCAGATTCCAAGCTCCAACCTTCAACAAGGCTCTTCTCCAGGATCTTGTCGTCAAGGCGGGCAACCGCATCGCCTGGGATCTTCCTATTGAAGCCTCGCCCAAACCTAAGGCCCAATGGGTCTGCAACGGCAAGGAGATTCAAGCCAGTGAACGTTGCGACATCTACGTCTCTACATCCAAGTGCACCTTCGAGATTCCATTCTCTGCTAGGTCGGACACTGGCACTTACACCTTGACCCTTACCAACAACTTGGGCTCGATCAGCGCATCTGCCCAGGTTCTTGTTATTGACAAGCCTGGACCACCGCAACCCCCATTGGAGGTTAGCAGAATCACGAAGGAAGGATGCAGGGTCAGCTGGAAGGTCCCCTTGGACGACGGTGGTTCTCCAATCTTGCACTACGTCGTCGAGAAAATGGACGTATCTCGTGGAACCTGGGCTGACGCCGGCATGGCGACCATAACCCATCACGACATCACCAGATTGGTCCACCGCAAGGAATATTACGTCCGCGTCAAGGCTGTTAACGCCGTGGGTGAATCTCAACCTCTCGAGTTGCCGCGCAGCTTCATCGCGAAGAACGAGAGCGACGAGCCAGACGCGCCTGGCAAACCCAACGTCACCGACTGGGACAAGAACCACGTCGATCTGGAATGGGCCGCGCCCAAGAACGATGGCGGCTCGCCCATCACCGGATACATTATTCAGAAGAAAGAAAAGGGGAGCCCATACTGGAACCAGGCCGCCACCGTGCCAGCTGGCAAGACCAACACCAGGGTGCCAGACCTTATCGAAGGACAAGAATACGAGTTCCGCGTCATCGCACAGAACAATGCCGGAAACAGCGAACCATCCGAACCAAGCGATATGGTCCTGTGCAAGGCCAGATATCGTAAGTTTAATTTTACGACGGGAAAACGCGGTTTTACCTTGGCCATGTTCTGTTACAGTGGCACCTAAGATCAAGACACCTCTTAACGACATCCGCATCAAGGCTGGTCTCATTCTGCACATTGACATCGACTTCATTGGCGAGCCCACTCCTGAAGTCACGTGGTCGTGCAATCATAAACCTTTGGCCGTTAACGAACGCACGACTGTCACGGCCATTGGTCATCATACTGTCATTCATGCTGTGGACGCCAAGCGTTCCGACAGCGGACTTTATCATCTGATGCTGAAGAATTCTTCAGGAACTGACGAAGGATCCTTCCAAGTTATCGTATTAGGTATGGCCTTAGTTGCAGAGGGTTGTAAACAATCAGGTCATGTTATTTTCTTTTTGGGTATACAGATCGCCCTGCGCCTCCCGAAGGACCATTAGAATACGAAGAAGTAACAGCTCAAAGTGTCACCCTGTCATGGAAACCACCTAAGGATAATGGTGGCAGTGAAATTACGTACGTCATCCCCATTTCCACTCCGCAAAACAGGGTTTTATTAACCAAACGTTCTTTTCTAGTGGTTATGTTATCGAGAAACGCGATTTGACTCATGGTGGTGGCTGGGTACCAGCCGTCAACTATGTCAATCCCAAGAACACCCATGCTGTGGTACCACGTTTGTTGGAAGGCACCAAGTATGAGTTCCGCGTGCTCGCCGAGAACTTGCAGGGTCGTTCCGATCCTCTGCAAACCGACAAGCCGGTCGTCGCCAAGAACCAGTACGACGTTCCTGGTAAACCGGGCAAACCGGAATTGGTCGACAGCGACAAGGACCACATCAAGATCAAGTGGTCCGCGCCCATCAGTAACGGCGGATCGCCAATTATCGGTTACGACATCGAAAGACGCGATCGCGCCACCGGTCGCTGGGTGAAGCTGAACAAGGAGCCCAGCCGCCACCAGGAATACTACGACGACAGGGTGCAGGAAGGACACGAATACGAATACAGAGTGACCGCGGTGAACGCCGCAGGTCCTGGCAAACCAAGCGACACCTCCAACGCTTTCATCGCCAAGCCAATGAAGGAGAAGCCCAAGCTTTGGCTGGATGGCATCATCGGCCGCAAGATCAAGGTGCGCGCCGGCGAACCCATCCGCGTCGACATTCCGCTTTCGGGAGCTCCCATCCCGAAGGTCGAATGGAAGAAGAACAACATTGTTATTCCCGAATCGAACAGAGTATCTGTAAGTTTCGAGGTTCTTTTCTAGATTATGGTATTACATGGGATATTATTTTTGTTTAGACCCAAACCAACAGCGAACACACTTGCCTCCGCGTCGAGTCCTCCAACAGGGATGACTCCGGCAAATACACCGTTACAGCCAGTAACGAATACGGCAAAGACTCCGCCGATATCGAGGTCATTGTCGTCGACAAACCTGGCATGCCCAAGGGACCATTGCAGTACACCGAAACCACTCAGGAGACCATCTCTTGCTCGTGGAATCCACCAGAAGACGATGGCGGCGGTGATATTACAAATTACATCGTGGAAGTCAGCGAGTTCGGCGCCGATTACTGGCGTCCGTGCCCTGGCTTCTGCCCCAAGACCAACTTCACCGTCCGCGGCCTGACCGAGGGCAAGAAATACGTCGTGCGCGTGCGCGCCGAGAACATCTACGGCGTTTCGGAGCCTTTGGAAGGTAAACCAGTCGTTGCTAAGAGTCCGTTTGATCCACCAGGTCCGCCAAGTCAACCCGAAGTGGTCGGATACACGCCATCCAGCTGCTCCCTCAAGTGGAATCCGCCGACCTCCACTGGCGGTAAGCCCATCTCCGGCTACTACATCGAGAAGCGCGAGCGCGGTGGTGAATGGTCTAGGGTCAATCACTATCCAACGCCCAACACTGCCTACACCGTGCAGGACCTCCGTGAGGGTAACAAATATGAATTTAGGGTGGTCGCGGTCAACGAGGCTGGTCCTGGTGAACCCAGCAGGCCCACCGAACCGATCATCGCTGGCCACCAGAGATGTAAGTATACTTTATGTCATTTTCGCGAGGGACAATTGTTAACCATTTTACCACAGTCAAGCCCGATGCACCCGAACCACCTAAGCCGGACCGCATCACCAAGGATAGCGTTACTCTGTCCTGGCGTCCACCGCGCAACGATGGCGGATCCAAGATCAAGGGATACATTCTCCAACAACGCAAGAAGGACGCTGACGATTGGTCTGACGTTAACTCTGTTCCTTGCAAGGAGACTGTCTACACTGTGCCTAAGCTCAAGGAAGGAGACGAATATCAGTTCCGCGTTATTGCCGTCAATGATGTTGGACCATCCGAACCCAGCAAGGCAAGCCCGATGATCCTCATCGAAGAACAAGCCAACAAGCCGTGCATTGATTTGAGCGGTATTAAGGACATCACGGTCAGAGCTGGCGAGGACTTCAACATCCATGTGCCATATGTTGGCTTCCCCAAACCGGTTGCTTCCTGGTTCGCCAATGACAAAATCCTGGACGAAACCGACACTCGTGTGCACCCGACTCTCACCGACGATTACGCCAGTATCATTGTCAAGAACGCCAAGAGGGAAGACGCTGGACAATACAGGTTGCAGCTTAAGAATCCATCCGGTTTTGACACTGCTACGTTGAATGTTCGCGTCTTGGATCGCCCTGGCAAACCCGAAAACGTCCGTGCCGACGAATTTGCCGGCGACCAATTGACTCTCTACTGGCAACCACCCAAGGATAATGGTGGTTCTCCGGTCACCAACTACATCGTGGAAAGGAAGGAAGCCAGGTCGCCAACGTGGACCAAGATCAGCAGCTACGTTACCGTACCATTCATCCGCGTGCGCAATTTGACTATTGGCAAAGACTACGAGTTCCGCGTCATTGCCGAGAATAAATATGGTCAATCCGATCCGGCCGGTACCGCTGAACCAATCAGGGCTAGACATCCATTCGATGTTCCTGGTGCTCCAGGCTCACCTCGTGGTATCGAGACCTCCGAAGATTCCATCACCATCACCTGGAACAAACCTCGTCATGATGGCGGTGCTCCAATCATGGGCTATGTCATTGAGAAGAGGTTGACAACCGAAGACAAGTGGACCAAGGCTTCGCATGCGCTTGTGCCTGATCTCACGCACAAGATCATCAACTTGATCGAGAACCATGAGTATGAATTCCGTGTGGCTGCTGTTAACGCCGCTGGTCAAGGCCCATGGAGCCCAGCCTCCGATATTATCGTTGCCAGAGCTCCTCCATCTGCTCCTAAGATCACCTCTGACCTAAGCATCAGAGATATGGTCGTTATCGCAGGCGAAGAGTTCAAGATTACTGTGCCTTTCACAGCCTCTCCCAGACCCAGAGAAAACTGGACCATCAATGGCGATGAGATCATTCAAGACCATCGCATCAAATTCGAAACCACTGACATTCATTCTGTCTTCACCAACAACAAGGCCAAGCGCTCTGATAGCGGAAACTACACTATCAAGCTCACCAACAGCGTTGGTTACGATTCTGGTTCTTGCAGGGTGCTCGTCGTTGACAAACCTGGCAAACCGCAAGGCCCATTGGACGTGTCTGACATCACTCCTGACAACTGCTCGTTGGCTTGGAGGCCACCGCTTGACGATGGCGGCTCGCCCATCACCAACTACATTGTTGAAAAGTATGAACCATCCGGTATCTGGGTCAAGGCCAGCAGCTTCGTGCGTAACACCCACTACGACGTCATGGGACTGGAACCCAACAAGCGGTACAGTTTCCGCGTGAGGGCTGAGAATCAGTACGGCATCAGCGAACCTCTGGAACTCGATGAACCTATCACTGCCAAATATCCATTCACCGTGCCCGACGCACCTGGCGCACCACGCGTCACTGACTGGGACTCCACTACTATCCATCTACAATGGGAGCGTCCTGGAAACGATGGTGGTTCTCGCATCCAAGGCTATCGTCTGGAATACCGCGATGTGGCCGATACCAACTGGACCCCAGCCGCCGACTATCTCATTCCTCAGACCCACTTTGCGCTGTACAACATGATCTCTGGACACGAATATGAATTCCGCGTCAAGGCGAAGAACGCCGCAGGTTTCAGCAAGCCCTCGGCCTCCTCTACCCGCTTCAAGCTCAAGGGTAAATTCAACGTGCCCTCTCCTCCAGGCGCGCCGAAGGTTGTCAAGGTCGGAAAGAGCTACGTCGACCTCACTTGGGAGGTGCCCGCTAACGATGGTGGCTCCAGAATTACCGGATACATTATCGAAAAGAGGGAAATCGGTAGCCCCATTTGGAACAAGTGCAATGAATACAACGTCACCGACACTAACTACACTGCTCTCAATCTCATCGAACGTAACGATTACGAATTCCGCATCTTTGCCGTCAACGCCGCTGGTAGGAGCGAACCTAGCGAATGCTCTACTCCAGTCAAAGTTTGCGAGGTTCTGGGAGGTGAGAAACCGGAATGGGTTCGACCATTGGGCAACACCGTTGTGCCACTTGGAAAGACTATCACTCTGGAGTGTGAGGCCAGTGGTAAACCACCAGCGACCTACAGATGGCTCCGCAACGGACGTGAGCTTACCTTGTCTGGCAGATACAGATACGAGACCAAGGGTACCGTCGCCATGTTGCACATCACTGACGCGTTGGCTCTGGACGAAGGTGACTACACTTGTGAGGCCAGCAACGCCATGGGATCCGTTACGACCAACGCTCGCGTTAAGATTGGATGTAAGTATTTCATAATCGAGCTAGGGGTAAGCATTGACTCAAACTTTGTTTTGTTCCTTCAGCACCACCTGTTATCAACCGCATACCCTCCGAGTTATACCTGCCTGAGAACGACAACACCAAGATCAAGATCTACTACTCTGGTGATCAACCCATTGAGTTTACTCTCACCAAGAACGGCAAGCCTATCGAAGAATCTGAGCACATCAAGTTCACCATCTTTGACGAATACATCATTGTTTACATCCGTGGTATTCGTAAGGATGACGCTGGTAATTACACGGCTACGATTAAGAACGACAGCGGTTCGGTTTCTGGTAGCTTTACTGTGTACATCACTGGGCTGCCTGGACCACCAACTAACCTGGACGTTGCCGACATCAGCAAGCATACTTGCACCCTCACCTGGAAAGCGCCTAGCTATGACGGAGGTCTCCGCATTACTCACTATGTCGTCGAACGCAAGGATGTGTCTCTGTCGCACTGGATAACCATCTCGTCCTCTTGCAAAGACACCACCTTCATGGTGCAAGGTTTGACCGAAGGTCAAGAATACTTGTTCCGCGTGATGGCCGTCAATGACAACGGCATGGGACCAGCCTGTGAAGGCACCAACCCGATCAAGGCTAAAGCTCCCTTCGACCCACCGTCCAAACCAGGAATCCCGAACGTTACCCAGATCGGTGGAGACTTCGTCAACTTGGAATGGACCCGCCCAGAATCCGATGGTGGTGCTCGCATCCAAGGCTACTGGATCGACAAGCGTGAGGTCGGCAGCAACACATGGCAACGCGTCAATGTTGCCATTTGCCTTCCGACCATCCTCAACATCTCCAACCTCATCGAAGGACGTCAATACGAGTTCCGCGTGTTCGCTCAGAACATCGCCGGTCTCTCGGAACCATCCACCAACTCGTTGTCTGTCAAGATCGTCGATCCCATGGGCGCCACTCCGCCAGAAATTGTCAAGCCTCTCAAGAACGCCCACTGCATCCAAAATCATAATGCCAAATTTGAGTGTACCATCACCGGCAGTCCCAAACCAACCATCACGTGGTACAAGGGCGCTCGTGAAATCACCAGCGGTTCCAGATACCACATCTACTCCGAGGAGGACACCTACCATCTCACCATCAACGATGTCTTCGGCGAAGATGCTGACGAGTACGTTTGCAGGGCTATCAACAAGGGAGGTGTGAAATCCACCCGTGCTGAATTGATCATCATGACACCACCTAAGATCAATGTACCACCAAGATTCCGTGACACTGCCTACTTCGACAAGGGTGAAAATGTCGTTATCAAGATTCCTTTCACCGGCCACCCACGTCCACGCATCAGCTGGATCCGCGAGGGTGAGACCATCGAGTCCGGTGGTCATTACCACGTGGAAGTCAAGGACCGCCACGCGATTCTCACTATCCGCGATGGTAGCAAACTTGACAGTGGACCATACAGAATCACAGCTGAGAATGACATGGGACAAGACTCCGCTATCATAAAGATCCAGATCAGCGACAGGCCAGATCCACCACGATTCCCAGCCTGCGACAACATCAGCTTCGAATCGCTGGCCCTCAATTGGAAACCGCCAGTTTGGGACGGCGGTAGCAACATCACCAACTACCTGGTTGAGAAGCGCGAGCACAACTTGCAGACGTGGTTGAGAGTTGGCAACACTCGCATCAACACCATGGCCATTAGCGGACTGTCGCCTGGTCACCAGTACGAGTTCAGAGTTTACGCCGAGAACATCTATGGTCGCTCCGATCCATCCGACATTAGCACGCTAGTAACCATGAAGGACTCTGGCAAGAAGAAGGTCGAGAAGAGGAAGGTCGAAGTTGACGCCAACGGCAAGAAGATCCGCGAGTCCCACAAGGAACCTATCAAGGATTACGACCAATACGTCTTCGACATCTATTCCAAGTACGTTCCTCAACCCGTCGAGATCAAGACCAGGAGCGTGTACGAAGACTACGATATCTTGGAAGAGATCGGCACGGGCGCCTTTGGAGTGGTCCATAGGTGCAGGGAGCGCAAGACTGGTAACATCTTCGCAGCCAAATTCATCCCGTGCGCCCACGCCATGGAGAAGGAACTCATCCGCAAGGAAATCGATATCATGAACCAACTCCATCACAACAAGCTGATCAATCTGCACGACGCCTTCGAAGACGACGACGAAATGGTCCTGATCTACGAGTTCCTCAGCGGCGGCGAATTGTTCGAGCGCATCACGGCTGAAGGCTACCAGATGTCCGAGGCCGAAGTGATCAACTACATGAGGCAGATTTGCGAAGCCATCAAGCACATGCACGAGAAGAACATCATCCACCTGGACATCAAGCCGGAGAACATCATGTGCCAGACCCGAAAGGGCACCAACATCAAGGTCATCGACTTTGGCCTCGCCACCAAGTTGGATCCCAACGAAGTGGTCAAGATCTCCACCGGCACTGCCGAGTTCGCCGCTCCCGAGATCGTCGAGCGTGAACCGGTCGGTTTCTTCACCGACATGTGGGCGGTGGGCGTCTTGGCCTACGTCCTGCTCAGCGGCCTGTCGCCCTTCGCCGGCGAGAACGACATCGAGACGCTCAAGAACGTCAAGGCCTGCGATTGGGACTTCGACGAGGAATCCTTCGCTAACGTCTCCGAGGAGGGCAAGGACTTCATCCGCAAGCTGCTGATGAAGAACAAGGAGAAGCGCATGACCGCCGAAGAGTGCTTGGTGCACGCTTGGCTGACCGGCGATCACAGCCAGAGAACCAAGGTGATCGAACAGAATCGCTACTTGAAACTGCGCGAGAAGATCCGCGCCAGGTACGAGAACTGGAACGACTTCATCCTGCCCATCGGAAGGCTGTCCAACTACTCGTCGCTGCGTAAACTGCTCATGGAGAAGTACAAGATCTATGACTCCATGTTCGACCGAAGACAGGCAGCGCCCAGATTCGTCATCAGACCGCAATCCGCGTTCTGCTACGAAGGACAGAGCGTCAAATTTTACTGCAGAGTGGTTGGCATCGCCACACCGACTCTCAGCTGGTATCACAACAGCAGCGAGCTCAGGCAGAGCGTGAAATACATGAAGCGTTACGTCGGAGACGATTACTACTTCATCATCAACCGAGCCAAACTGGAAGACCGCGGCGAATACATCATCAGGGCCGAGAACCATTACGGTTCTAAGGAGGAGGTCGTCTTCCTCAATGTCCAGTCGCTGCCGACCGTCACGGCCGAATACAAGCCCGAAGCCCAACCGGTCCGTCGTCGCGAACCTCTGCCGTACACCTACTGGCAGGAGGAACAAGAGTGCGCGCCTTCCTTCACCTTCCTGCTGCGTCCTCGCGTCATGCAAGAGAAGGACACCTGCAAGTTGCTCTGCTGCCTTTCCGGCAAACCCTTCCCCACCGTCAAATGGTTCAAGGACAAGCGCGAGCTCAGCAAATACGAATACGCCATGTCCTCGTCCGACGGCGTGGTCACGATGGAGATCGTCGGCTGCCGCCCGTCGGACTCGGGCAGATACAGCTGCGTGGCGTCCAACAAGCACGGCCAGGACGAGACCAGCTGCATGGTGATCGTCGAAGGAGAGTCGGGCACCGTGGAGCAGAGTCAGATCGCGCAAAAGATTCTGCATTCCGGCGATCGCAAGTACATCGAGCGTCCTATCAAACCAGCGCCGATTCCAGTTACTATTAGAAAGAACATCACGCCCGCCGCACAGCCCACGGCCAGACCAACCAGTCTCAACCTGTCGTCCTCCTCGTCTAGCTTAAACATTAACGATAGGTCACCGAAGAGGTACGGCGGCAGATTGGACTCCACGGGCACGGGCAGTCCGAACAGGTCCAGAAACTCTACTAGAGAATTGGCGCTGCCCCCGGACGACGCGTCCATGTGCGCGCCCAGGTTCTCCAAGGAACTGAAGAACTCGACCGTGGCCGACGGCGAACAGCTCTCTCTGGTTTGCCACGTCAAGGGCGATCCCGAACCGCAAGTCACATGGTCGAAGAACAACAAACCGCTGACCTCCTCGGAGGTCATGGACTTGAAATACAAGAACGGCATTTGCACCCTGACCATTAACGAAGTGTATCCCGAGGACGAAGGAGAATACGTCTGCAAAGCAACGAATTCGGTCGGATCCGCCGAGACCTTCTGCAAGCTCACCGTCAAACGTAAGTTGGTCAACTCGAGCCACTGAATTTCGATTGATTCGTTCTTTGTTGATAGCCATGGGTAGCATTGTAAATGGCAAGAAGAAGTCGGACGACAAGCCTCCCAGAATCGTCAGCCATTTGCAGTCGGCGTTTGTGAAGGACGGCGAACCCGTGGAGCTCTCCTGCAGGATCATCGGCAGCGACAAGTTCGACGTCGTCTGGCTGCACAACAACAAGGAGATCAAGCCCAGCAAAGACTTCGAGTACACGAACGCGGCGAACATCTACAAGCTGCGCATCGCCGAGATCTTCCCCGAGGACTCCGGCGCGTACACCTGCGAGGCGTTCAACGACGCCGGCGAGACGTTCAGCAGCTGCACGCTGAACGTGCTCGTGCCCGGCGAGCGGCCGAAGTCGCCCGTGTTCAAAACATTCCCGATCTCCGCCACGCTCGCCGAGGGCGAGACGGGCACGTTCGTCGCCGAGACCGAGGACGAGCCGCTGCAGATCAACTGGCTGAAGGACGGCAAGCCCATCCGCGAGAGCGTCTCCAAGTACGGCTTCACGCAGGAGGGCAAGCGCTACACGCTCAAGATCACCAAGTGCGACTCCAACGACATCGGCCAGTACCAAGCCAAGGCCATCGGCAAGAAGAGCGAGACGCTCGCCGCGTTCTCGCTCAACGTCGTCCCGCAGGGCGAGCAGTAGGTCCGTTTGTAGATAAGGAATCAAATTGTTACACTAGCGCCGCGCGCCGCTCCCGACGCGACACGACACCGAGCCCGACCGGTTCGGGGAAGCGGGGCTGCGTCGACGAGCGTCCGGGACCCTGCCAGCATCCTCAACACTTTACCATCTTAGGGTCCCGGATCCTCGTTGGTCCGTGCCGCTTTCCCGACTGGCGAGCGCTCGACCCGCGCGCGGTTCGCTAACATTCGCTAGTCTCGGGAGCTCTAATTCTACTTGTAATTGTAAATTATCGAAACCGCTGTCGGTATGAAAAGATATGTTTAATTTTTAGTGTGAAAGTGCTTGGGCCATCTTTTCATTATTTATTCTCGTACAATGCGATGACGTTTCATCGCGTTGGTTTTGTTTCGTTCATTTACGTTTTCATATTGCATTGTCGCTTGTGCAAAGCCACACATACTCTGTATCATATTATGTAAAATAAATTAATTTAATTTAAACAAAAATGTTGATCATAGAAAAGTTGACCAACTTTGGGTGCCATTTTGAGGCAAAATTACGGCGTAACATTGCAAACGTCGTGTCGACGCAACGAAGCGGTTTTAAAGCGTTGCCAAATCTAAGTTTCGCGAAACCGCCGAACGGCCTTGCAAGGTCGCATCGTCTCAGCATAACCAGTTTCGATAGGCCACGCCCACATGCGAGCGCGCACTCGCGCGACGCATGTTGCAAACGCCGTGTCGACGCAACGAACCGGTTTTACAGCGTCGCCAAATCTAAGTTGCGCGGAACTGCCGAACGGCCTTGCAAGGTCGCATCCGTCGCATCATAGTCTCGGCATAACCAGATTCAATAAGCCACGCCCACATACGAGCGCGCACTCGCGCGACGCACATTGCAAACGCCGTGTCGACGCAACGAACCGGTTTTACAGCGTTGCCAAATCTAAGTTGCGCGAAACTGCCGAACGGCCTTGCAATGTCGCATCATATGCTCAGCATAACCAGTTTCTACAAGCCACGCCCACCTAAGACCATGCATCCTTTCCGCACACATCGCACACCGGTTCCGTAACGTTGCCAAATCTAAGTCACGCAAGGCCGTCGAACGTCCTTGCAAGGTCGCGCTCGACAAGTTCATTGACCCCTAGCACCCTACGACGTCGTTCTTGAGTATGTCCTGATGCGAATGTGCTAAAGTATGTCGTCAAAGTTTTGAGTTTTCACACGCCCAAAGTTATGAAGATAATCGACAAAAACGTCAAAAGATGAACGAACGAAAATCAACAATTAACTTTCCGCTGCTTTAAATATTTTTGGAAATACACAATACTTTTTACCAAAATCAACGCAAAATTGAAATTTTCTTTTGAATGAAAAGCGATATGGAAATACTGATTAGTGATTGTCATTCGTCTTTTAATTCTGGTCCGATCTGACGTGTCATACTTGGATTTTTAAACAATTTTTAAAACTGGCGGGAAGGTAAGTTTTCAAGTTTTCAAAAGGTAAGTAAATCTCAAGGGCACGTATTTAGGAACCTTTACGAGTGACGTTAGTGTGAAACTCCCTTTACTTCTAGAGCTTTCGTGCTGAATGCGTGGGAGGGAGTGCGCCCCGGGCATTAAAAGATGAATAGCCCCTTTTGAAGCCTATGCCAAAGAGAGCAGTAATTGAAAGACACCATCAGAAAGAGAGATCCGAGTGCAGGGAGCGTTATGATTGGCTGAATTTAAAATTTCGCGCCGTAATTAAATTAAACCGCGAAAGTACCGAATCTAACCTAGTGGAGTAATTGTGTTTACTTTGTGAGCAATTGTATTTTATATCAGTTATTCTTACTTATTTTATGGCAATTTGGTAAGTTATTATGGAAATTATAGCTAACATGTCTTAATTGTGGATGACTACTTCTTGATATGTGTAATTATTCATGTTCTTTATGAAATTTCAGGTAAATTAATGGAGCGAAGTGGAATGTAAACCATACCAATTGATTATGAATGCAGGGGCAAATCTACAACATCTAAGTTCATCGTTATAATTGCTACTTATTAATAGATTGCCACTGATATGTTAGTGAAAACTTGTAGCTATGTAAACAGTTATAGCTTGAATACTTTTATAATTATTATGAATCTTTTTATTTTAAAATACGAAACTAATTCTTGCGAGCAGGGCCTGAGGAAGTGCTGGGTGCATCGAAG
>JARRAA010016665.1:2679980-2690322 GCA_030557295.1 Ecitodaemon sp. MM-2014 | reverse complement strand
AACAGGTTTCTTCTTAATGTTTTGATATGTCTTGAACAGAGTTTTCCACACCTGAGTCTTGCCAGTTCCTGCGTTACCAACTATAAAGACGGAATGGCGCACTTCTAACAGTTCCTCTAGTTGCACCACTTTTAGAATGAAATTATCTTCTGGTTGAAGCAGTAAATCCATGGCTGCTTGTTTGACAGTGCGTTCGAAGTCAGCATCTCTCTTTCTAGGAACTTCTAACGCGGGGAAGAGGTCACCGATAAGTCCCATAAAAACAGGGGTATCATCAGTTACTATCTTCGGTATGTTGAAGTCTCTTAAAGCTCTCATGAGAACTTCTTCCTCCGGTCTACCAGGATCACCTCTTTTCAGTGAACCGGCTACGACCAGGACTGACTTGATGGCTCTCAGGCCCCAGTCATAATGATCCTGTTTCGATAAAAGTTCTTTACACAGAGTGTACAAGGTGATAAATTTTCTAGCCAGTATTCTGGCCTCTTGAAAACCTTCAGCCACCAACATGATTTCACAGATTAGCTCAAAGTCGGGGACGACCATTGCGCAAGGTCTGAAATGAGGAAATTATGAAGAATCTTTCTAAAATGTCAATTGTGGAATGAATACCTAAACAGAGCTTTCAAATTTTCTGGTAATTCCGTCCTCCCAGCATATCCTGGATTCATCGTGATGAAGATCCCTACAGTTGGGACCAACTGAATCATGTCGCCCATAAAATCAAACTTGTCTTTCTTGTGTCTAATTGCATCCAAGACTGATTTCACTTGCACAGCGACCACCGAAAGAACTTCGACGGAGATACGATTGAACTCGTCGAAGCAACCCCAAGCTCCGGTCTGCGCCAAGCCTTTGTAGATATTCCCGCAGGACTGCAACAAGAATTCAATTAGGGCCGTTGGAAGCAGGAAAAGTTTAAGTTTCTGTCGCGAACTTTATAGTCCATTTGCTCCGAGCAATTGAAGACGTATACCATGATTCCCAGCGCGCGGCCTAGATCTTTAGTGGTTTCCGTTTTGCCAGTGCCGGCAGGACCGGCTGGCCCACCGCCCATTATCAAATGCAGCGACTGAAATCATCCCCAAGTAAAATCCACACGTACAACGGAACTAAAGAAGGTTTACTTGAGTTAATGTTATGTAACATCTGTCTGTCAAAGGTGTAATGACCAGTCGAGGAGTGTTGCCCAGATATTCATAACTGTACTGGAACTGGGCATCGCAAATATTGGCGAAACAATGTTTTTCTTCTTCGCCCCATCGGTGCCGGAGCTGGGACACCCACGCGAAGGCATTTCCAGTGTCGACCTTCATTTGAATCAGTTTACTGACGACGTCCCTGGAGTGCACGTCGATGGTACATATTGTCATGATTTTCTGACGGTCTTGTTTGGATAGATCTCCCAGGAGGAGGGAAATTAGGGTGCTTAACTGGGAGACTTGCTTTTTGTAATAATCGCGTATCGCGTTGTCATAACCTTCTTCAAGTCTTGAGAACGCCATGGCTACCTCAGTGGTCCACCAAATCTGGGTGCCGCACAGTGAGACTTGAGCTGGGAAGTCAAATAACCATTGGTCCCGAGGTTTTTCCTCGTAGGAAACAACGCCTTCCCCGATCAAAGTTCTGATTGTGGTTCTCATTGAGTCTTGGAGTTTGTTCAACCAGACTTCCACCTATTTTTATATAGAGACATTTAAAATGATCTTGAGGACTACTATCAAGTGTTTCTAAATCATGAGCGGTACTTACTGGTCCAGTAGCATCGCATTTCTCCCCAAACTGCACGTACTCTCCATCTTTAGCATACATGCCTTCGATCTGTTCAATAGTCTTACTCTCTTCACCTTCAACAAATTTTAACTTTGCAATCGAATCAAACAATTTAGTAAGATGCTTGGCAACCAGGTTAGGTTGATTCCCGTTGGACAAAATGTCCAATAGATCAGCCGACGATACAAAGTAAAACCTCGGAAAGGCCAATCTTTTGGTTTCAAGATACACCGCAAGAGCCTTCTCACAAAGTATCAACTTCTTCTGCAACTTGTCCAAGTTCTCCAGTAAACCCTCTCGGTTAGTGGACTCCACTACGTTGGGGACCTGAGCCATCTCCTCCATCAAAACTTTGAAATCAGCGTCGATCTCGTCGAAGCGTTGCGAATCCTCCGGCAACTGTTTGCGTATGTCTTCCGAACTCATGAAAATCGACTCCAGATGGGTCCACGTCCTCTGCACTTCGAACCAGATGGTGATAACTGCGTCGGCTGTGCTTAACTTGTTCTGCCACGCAGCCACGGCCTCCAGAAAGTGGGCGATAAACTTGGACGTAATCAGATTTTGCAGCTGAACTTGGTTATCTTCCAAGGTCTCGATCAGCTTCTCGCTCGCCCTGAGGAGTTTGCACCCCGTCCTGGCGTGAATCTCCTGCTCAAACTCCATGACCGACCATGTGGCGTTCAGCTCGCGGAGCACTTTTTCCATGGACATTTCCTTGACGGCCTTGTCGACGATGTTTTTCACCTCCTCCTCGCATTCGTGGAGATTCAGCTCGAGTAATTCGGCTAATGTTGTGCTGTGATCCATCACGATCTTCGTCTGAAACACATCCGCACATTAACCTGCGACAGCGATGCGCTAATCTAGGTCAAAGAGTCGCAGCTAATTTGGTTGACTTGGCTGCGTCTCAGACATGACTCGCGCGTGAATTTGCATAATCATAATGCATTTGCATAGACTTACATTAAGCGACCTAGTGAGACTGTTCTAAAACGAATAATAATCAGACAAGTGCTGCGAGCAGTAAGCAACAAAAGCGGATCGCTGGTGCGGTGATTTCCCAGTGGGGAAGTTGGAAAGTTGAATTTTTTTTCATGCGCGTTTAGTCTCAGATTTGAACATTTTTTCGACCTTAGTTGCACTCAAACTGATTGTGCATTTACTTCCGGGGCTATAAATTCGCTGCTCTACTCCCCAATCGATTCCGCAACAATTTCCGGACGATGCAAAAACGCGCGCTTAGACATTGCGCAGTTTTCGCACGTGCCTCGAAATTTGCATCGCGCCAGCAAGAGTCAATATTTACAGGAATAATATGAAAACGGTGTGCGAGGCTTCGTATACTCACTGTTAGTTCGGGTGGCAACGCCGCCAGATTCTGCAACACAACATGTCAGAGTGCTATTTACAATGAAATTTATTTACACGCTTAAGAACCCTTTGGGAAAATATTTAGCGGCAGTTTTCTGCACAATTTATATTATGTACATTATGTACAGGCAAACTGCGTCTTGTGCACGAGACTGTACCTTAGTGGAGTTCATGAGTTGCTCCCAGTGTCGCTCTCTGATTGCAGGATTCTGCAGCTCGCCGACGGCCTTAAGGGAAGTCAAAGTGTTCTTGACGGTCGCATCTAATCCCGTGTACGTGTCCCAACCGCGCATTTCTTTGTCCAACATGCGGATCTCTTTTGCGAATTTCTTGCATTCGATGTCCATGTTCTCGACGTCGATTTTTCGCCAAGGGGTGGTTTTCCAGTCGTCCACGCATGTGTGCACGACGAACACGTAATCCCAAAGTTGCTACAAAACCATACGATAGAAACATGTTAATCGATTCCTTTTTCAAATACCTTCAACATCTTTAATTCCCTCCTGCATTGCTTCAGAAGTTTGAACTCTGGCACCGTCACCTCGAATAAACTGCCAGAGCCCTGTATCTCATTCATTTGGCCTTCGAATCGGTGTATATCTCTACTGACAGTGTCTATCAAGACGTACGGTTCTGTCGTTTCGTATTTGAAGAAGTCATATCGCTTGAAACATTCCCTATAGAAAGCGATCCTGTCGTCGAAGTCCAGAATGTTTTGGCGAATGCACGTCACCTCCGCGGCTTGTAGGGGCGCCACTTGTTGTTTCACAGTAATGGCTATCTTTTTGGTGTTTGCCCATTGTTCTGGTAATTCTGCTAACCAGACATTGACCTCCTCAGGAATGTCTTGGTCGTAGTACTTTAGCAATTCGATGGTCTCATGCAAAGGACTAAACATCTCGTCAGTGGACAACTGTCGTTCTTTAACCTTTAACAAATATCCCATGACGTTTACCAAAGCTTCGTAATCACCTTCTTGCACATCTTGTTGGAGGCCTTCGTCGGCTTCCCGGATAAACCTCCCAAGGTCTTGCAAACTGTTCTGGACGTTGTCCTCTAAGTGTTTGATGAACATCTCCCTCCATTTCCCGATGGTATTGATCAGGGCTTGTTTGAACGGATGTACATCGACTTTGAACCAGGAACTGAAGATTTTCTCGGTTTGGATTTCCTCGATTTGGGCGTAGAGCCCTTCGAAGTTGTCAATTTGGTCTTTGAAGTTCTCCATTTTAGGTGGACTGGGCTCGGGAGCAGCTGGGTCATTATTTAATATCCAGTCAACTTCCTGAGGGGTTACCTGACGACCATATACGAGGAAGTGGTCCATATACTCTTTGCGGTCATCTAACCAGATGTAGCTGTACGTTTGGAAGCTGTCAGCGAAGGAAAACGCTTCTTGGATGACATTGTCAACGTTCAGAAGGATATCCTTCTTGATTTCTAGTATGTCTGGGTTTGAGGAAACTTCGTCTTGGTAGGATTTTCCCTTGAGTGGTTGCAAACGAGCTGGGACAGCTGTAAACTTGAAAATATCTTGTAGCAGGGCCGATATCTGATGTTTAAAGCTCTCCTGACCGTCGGAAGGGAACAGAGGTGGAATGTATACGACATTGGGTTCTTCCAGCTTTAACTGCGCTTCGAACAAGGGTGGTAGTTTATTGATCGAATCCATATGTTCATTGATATAGCCAAAACTACACCCTACGCTTTGATACAGATAGTTCAGGAGGATCTGATCAATGTATTCAATGTAATTGTTCCATGCACGTGTTTCTTCGCCAGTTTGCCCAAAAAGTTCTTTATTCTCGTCGATAATTTCGACAATCCGGTCTGTGGCTCTCTTAATATCTTCGCAACGCTTGTCCAGTTTGTCTTTTTGGTCGTCAAACGACATGATTGTATCCTTCTTGGAATCTTTCCTCTCGAACAAGGGCAGACGTGCATAGGGTATGAGAATGTTTCTGATTTCCGTTAAGTTCTCCTGACTGCGCTTCAGATTCCTTTGGAGCGTGTCCACTAACACGTGCAGTTCGCTCATGAAGTCCCACAGCCCCTCGGAATTCCAGTTCAACTCAATTATACCTTTCTCTATGAGGCGATCAATCTTCTCCAGTTGGTTCTCGATCAGTTTAAACTCGACGTCCCTGCTCGTCTTACGGATCTTGTTATACCACGTGGTGGTCTCATTCAGACACGTTACGTAACGCCGGAAGACCGAGGCTTTCTCCGCAATGTCCAGGGCTTCTTTCGGAATGCTCCAGAGCTGTTGATCTTGCTCGGATTCCTCGTCGTTCATCAGTTTGAGATAATGAACCTCGCGCAGGATCGCCGACAGCTGGACGGGCGCAGCGGCACGGAAAAACGAAAACGAGAAAAACAGTTGAATGCGAGCGAGGCTCGAGATTAAACGTCGATAAAGAAATGATATACTTCGGGATTAAAGTTGAGCGCGTANATGCGAGCGAGGCTCGAGATTAAACGTCGATAAAGAAATGATATACTTCGGGATTAAAGTTGAGCGCGTACTCTTTGCCTCCGGGGCATTTTTTCAAAATGCATCGGTTGAGATTAGCGTCGATGACGTCCGATAAGTCCGCGCTCCATGCGGCGAAGAGCGCCCGATCGAAATCGGCAAAGCGCACGTTTAATTCCTCGAAGCGGACGGCGAGCCGTTCGGCGCGCTCGCAGGCGGTAATCCTGGAAACGAGGCGTTTAGCGCGGGCGGGAAATGCAAGGAATAAAATCAACGCACGGGTGCTGCAAGGCTCGGAAGTGTGTCATTGGCGCAGACACGCGACGTCGGAGATTGAAGGACCAACGGAGCGCACCTGCCACCGGCGGCATGTAATTATCGACGAGGAATTTACCCTGCTTCGCTTTGTGCCGCAATTGCTCTTTAAACAAACGCTCCACCGCCGTTATCTCCGCTTCCAACATATCCAGAATGATAATGTATTTCACTGTGAATTCGTTCTTGATTATCGGACGTTCCAGAAGACTGCCAACTATGTAAATCAACTAAAACCACAGACATTCTAACTTGGAACATTCCAATTACTTTTCGTTCCGCCATGAAACCTTAAAAATCGAGTCGAGGTTGTGACAATTCTCGAACGCTTGGCAGAAGATCGAAGCGAGCTTCAAATCCATGTCGGCGATCTTATCCTGAAACTGCTTGAAGTCTTTTTGGAAGGACCCATCGTCTGGATCGAGGACGTCGTAGGATTTGGTTGAAAATTGCGTGTAACACGCTTGGAACTCTGCATAGACAGATGTGACTCGTCCACTAAGTTTGCGTCCCTTCAGACCGCCAATTTCGACCTTTTCTAGCTTGGAAAACTCCAGGATGGTGTTGAAGAACCATTGGATCGTCAGTAATCGCTCGAGGAATGAGTCAAATCTATCGAAGACAGCGCTTTTGGGAAATGTCCATGGTTTGATTTCTCTTTCTTTGAAAAAGTATCCGAGGAATTTAGAATATTTGGTGTAGAGATTGAAGAATTCCTTCAGCACCGCGATGGAAGTGGCGACGCGTTGCATGGCCTCGTCGATGTCGCTATGGAAGAGGGTGGCCGGGTCGAGGAATTTCTTCGCCTGCGGCAGGGAGTCATCAACAATTTATATGCAAATGCGGAATTACGCGGGCTTATATCGTCTTTTAGATTACAATCGTAAAACACGAATAATCCAATTGTTACCTCCTGTATGAGCAGATTGCAGATTTGCTTCAGTAGGACGACAAGTTTAGCTTGGTCGTAGTGCTTGGAATTAGCCCAGATTAGACACACCACGTGCAGCATTGGCTTCAACAACGGTCCGATCTCACTGAATTCGGTTTCTAGCAGCCCGTCGGTGTGTTTCTTCAATGCGCCCAGATACAAGTCAATATCCCTAGCCTCGGCCAGGGCCAGGACCACTTCCTTGAAGAGGGTACTGAAGCAAGCGAAATATGCACTTTTGCTCTGCTCCAGAATGACAGCCATGCTCTTGACTTTCGACTGTCGCAGCTGGTCGTAGATGTTCTGGAGGTTTTTCAATCGCAAGCTCCAGAACTGCATCTCCACCGAGGGCACTGCGGGGACGCCGTTCCCAGACGCGCCGGTCTCCGAGGAGTTGTTGCTCAAGACGTCCTTGACCTGCATGGCCCACTTTATAACCACCGCCTCGATGGAGCTCTTGAGAAACAAGTCGCACACTTCCCCGCCGCTCTCGACGATCTCTTTCTCGGCCTCGTGCACGCGGTCGATGCCCACCGGGAGCGGCAGCACCGTCTGTCCGTTCACCTGTCCCTTCACTTGATACACCGTGCTCTTGAGGCTGTGCACGTGCTTCTGCACGTCGCGGCCAATCACGTCCGGCCAGGAGTCGTGATTGCCCGAGTTCGTTAACAGCGGGCCTAGAATCTTAACAAATAACAATCAGCAATGCAAATGGCGACCCGGCGCTTGGCGAACGGATAAATACTTCGTCGACTAACGAGGCCAGCTGATCGATGATCTTCGTCGCCAGATCGCCGGGGATCACCGTGTCGCCCGGATGAGTTTTATCCACGGACGTTAGCGTCCTCTTGATGAAGTACACGCCTGCAATATTTGTCCTGCTAATTCGGTCCTAACCGGCGGCGAGAATCTGCATACCTTTGTTTTTCAATTGGGCCAGCGGGAAGCCGTTGGAGGCAATCAGCTGAGCGCTGGGTGTGAGGACGACCACCAGAAGAAGTGGGTATGGCCGTTCGAGGAATTTCATCACCAACGCTTTGTGTTCCTCCGTCGCCATCATCCTGGTCCATTTCTCCGGTTTCAGCTTGAGGGTTTTCTTGACGTAGGAACCCAGGAAGTCCATGCGGGTATCCGCGACAGGCTCTTGAGGCTCCATGCTTCGTCCGGTTCAACTTTAATTCAATACATCCGGCGGCAGTTTTTATCTTTTCATTGAATCTAATTTATTGGCGGACGTGATTTATAAAGCAAACAAATGCTGGTGCCGGTGGCGCTGCGCGAATGATCGATTGTGGGCCCGGGGCGATCGAAGCGTGCAGTCACGTTATATTATAAAAATTTATCTTTGTCGCGATTTAATTTTCCACTGCGCCATGTTGCAGCAGCGCTACTGCGTTTTTCACGAGCGATCAAATATTAAATTTCGAAACCAATTTTTTTTAATCGCGGACGCCGCGCAGCTCCGTTCCAACGGTTGTTGGAGGTTGACGCGCGCGAGTTCAACTGAAGTCAAACCGCGAATGGAAATTGGACGCCATCGCCGCAGTCACATCCGCGCTCATTCGTCGCAGTATATCATGCGGCAATCACGTTATTATATTTGCGTGGGTCGGCGCTGGTCCCATCGTCCCGTACCAGGACACCGTCTTACATCGGGCGCGCATGCAGCATGCACGATATCCTAACGACGACATAAATAAACACATAATAATATAGGCAAATGAGCTCGGCTCGTGCCTTTCGCTCGGCACTCGGTAGCTGCTCGCTGAGCATTGATTTTTCCGCCGCCGCCGGCTGACATTATTTACGTAATGCGTCCCCCGCCGGTTTTGCAAATTAGGGTCGCATCGCTCCCATTAGGAAGGACACACGAACGAAACCACCCAAATATTGATTCCTCGCACAATTAAATGGATATGTAAATAATTAATTCTTTCCTCCTCCCCTCAAGCCGCGTTTTGACCGTCTAGTTGGTTTATCGGATCGAGATAAAGATGAAAATAAAATATGCAGTACACCCAACAAAACCCTCATATATCGATTTCTCGTACAATTAAATAGCCACCGAACGAATTCATTCCGTTCCTGCTCCACGTGTTGACTGCGAGTATCCAAGAGGGCGTGGCTTGTTTCTTCGGCAGAGATAAAGATAAAAATAAGCTTTGCATTTTCGCCCGTTAACATAATAATAAACAGGATACTATTGGTACCATAATAGGTAATTGAATCGGGAAACTTTCCCCATTTCTGAGGGTGGAAATAAGAAAGCTAACGCGCCGGAAAACAACGTATCGGAATCATCTGAATGCACGAACCTAACGACACTTTCGTAACATTCTCGCGCGATGCGCCCTCGGAGATTTCAAATCTCAAAAATCCGAAAAGACAAATTCATAAATATATATGAATACAGATGGCGCTCGAAACACATCCTTTTTCGGGCGGCGCCGTTGTTGCGACGCGCGAAATCTCTATTATCCTTTTCCCCTCATGCATAATGCATCGCGGGACGAGCTGCGAGTTGCGCGTTCTGCCTTTCGAGGGCGGCGGCGGCCGTGGCGGCTAATCATGGCGGGCCGACGTTCGACGCGCCGCCGGATGAATTAACCACTTAAGCTGCGCCCGCCGGCCGCACAAAGCGCCGCGAGAGAAAAGTGGAAACTTTCCGGCAAACAACTTTTGCGCAGCCTTATATTTCATTCTCTCTTCCGCGAGCCGAATAAAAGAAGGCGGCGAAACAGGGGTGGGCGCCCCCTTCGCGACGACCCGGCTCGAGGAGAAAAACGCGGCGCGCATTGTTAATTGAATAATGCCGCTTAACGAATTAGATCTCACCGTTGCGTGAGTAATTACTTTTTAAAAACTAGTTTCATTCAATTCTGAGCTTTTGAGGTTACGTTTCCGTTGCTAGGGAGGGGTTGGAAGGAGCACGAGCAGACGAATGCATTAAATAAATTTATTTCTAATAAAATATCACTTTGTGTACAAACTACTCCTCCGCTGTCCTCCTACTGGGAGCCCGAACTTATTATTAGAGTAACGAACCGGGCGTTAATTGAAACCACCGCGTCGCACCCCCCGCTTGCGCCTCTCACCAGAGCACGCATTTGCGCTGCGGATTCATCGGCGCGCCCGCGGGACAATTCCACGCGGCGGCGAATTCCGCCGAGTTTGACAACGTCCCCAGCACTCGCACCCTGTTCGGAGCGTGCACGCCGTCCACGAGCTTGCTCTTCAATGCGCCCACGGTCGAATTCCCGCACCAGATCTGCAAAAACATTGTCGGGTGTAAATTGTGCCACAGTGATGAACCGCAGCCGAAACCTGTGCAAATCCCAAGAAGAAGAGTTGATCGTCGGTGACGTGCGGTAATCCGGGAAGGCGTTGATGCGTCTCGCCCCCTCGCCGCCGGTGGCGCTTGTGAGCGACGAAGGCGGCGCGCAGGCCGCCGTTGTCTGCGATGTTCTCGCCCTGCG
>JARRAA010016665.1:1834120-1846943 GCA_030557295.1 Ecitodaemon sp. MM-2014 | reverse complement strand
AACGTACGGTCGAGAGGCCGAGAGCGCCGAGATATGGATCACCGTTCGGCGCACGAGCGCGCTCGGGCGCGGTCGGTCGGCCGAACCACTCGCTCGTGGCGCTGGCGCGCCGCGCACGACCAATCGCGGCGCGCGGCACTTTTGACAAGCGGCCGGGAAGTGGTCGAAGTCGAAGCGCGCGAGCGCAAAGTCGCGACGTTTGCCGAACGCGGCGAATGAATGTGCAAATCGAAAGGGGGCGGTGAGGGGCGCAGGTGGCCGCATCGACGGCGGCGAGTGCAAATAATCAGCAGAAAACACATCGCGCGATATTGCAGTCGATAAAAACGCTAAAGAGTTATGCGCATCGGCAGAATCGGCTGATTACAATATGGTGCCATTACGCACGTAATAAACAATGAAACAATTAACAATAAAACAGTTTGGGATAACTTTGAGCACTTTTCGAGTTATCTTATCGTTTAGTGCGCTTAAGTATAAAAAATACTGCATTATTTGTTGTTTTTATCTTATCTATGAAGTAATGATACTGCGATAATTAATTTCGCTAAAGTGCAAATAATTTCTGAGATATTTCGAGTCTTCCAATGTTGTTTTGCAAAGTATTAACGTGTTTATTGATATGGAAAATATTGGAAATTTTAAAAATAGATTTGTTGCGAATTGCAGCACGTGGCGCCCTCTACTGGCGTGGAGGTCAATTCGAAGCTTAGTTTTTGGCCGCAGCACAATCTTGCGCTGATGTCGCCGAGCCTGTTCGGTCTCATCGGTCTCATTCAGTCTGCTTCGTCTGCTTCGCTCTCTCTCGCCTTGTGCCGCGCGCTGCGGGGCGAAGTTGATTCGGCACTCGCCACCGATTCCTCCGTCGTCGCGGCCGCTGCCATTGTTTGTTATGATGTCGCCCGCCGCCGCGTTATGGACGACGCTGGAAGCCAGCCGCCGCGCGCTATAGTGAGCCGCCCGCGGCGTCGGTGAGGGCGACGCGAACCCCCGCATTCGAGCCAGCCGCGGAG
This sequence comes from Ecitodaemon sp. MM-2014, assembly GCA_030557295.1. Classification (NCBI taxonomy): domain Eukaryota; kingdom Metazoa; phylum Arthropoda; class Insecta; order Coleoptera; family Staphylinidae; genus Ecitodaemon; species Ecitodaemon sp. MM-2014. The sequence continues at coordinate 1,845,930 of JARRAA010016665.1, read as the reverse complement.
CGCCCAGCCAGCGCGAGCGTGAGCCCGGTCGCTTCGGTCGGCTCGTGCGCCGACATCGCGCGTGCGAAAGATGGACACATACAGTGCGAGTGCCTCGATCCAACACTGCTGAGACATGAATCACATGCCGCCGTACAGATTGAATGTACCGAACGCGGGCGGCGCGGACATCTCCGCCGGCGGCGCGTCGAATCCAAAGAAGCGCCGCAAGAATGGCCAAGCTAGCGCGCCGCCGCCGCCGCCGGCGAACGTGCAGGACCTTCTACCACCGCCACTATCGGGATACGGCGACACCATCGTCGCCTCCAACCCCTTCGACGATTGCCCGAGCAGCATGAGCATGAGCATGGTGCGCAATCCCAATCCGATGGGCATGCCGCCTGGCAAGCCCATGGACATGTACCACATGAACATGTGCCGTCCCATGGGTAATCTGAATCGAATCGCGGTCGAAAGCCGAAATCTCATCCAAGCAATGCGATCGTTTTAGGTGGTCCACCAATGCCCAGCATGCACGGACACGGTATGATGATGAACGGACCTCCCAGAATGAACGGACCACCCATGAATGGCCCTCCCATGGGACCCAATGGCCCAATGGGACCGCAAATGATTCCCAGTCCAAACGGACCGGGTCCCATGCACGGACCCATCCCAGGTAACTCCCTGCCACGCCGCAAACCCGCGAATATTAATTGTCTCAAACGAATTCCAGGACCAATGCAGAGCCCGCTGGGAAACATGGGACCGTCCCCGGGCATGCCCGGCCCTATGCAGGGCAACGGCCCGATAAACGGACCGATGATGTCTCCCATGGGCGGCCCGATGAACAACGGCGGACCCATGGGCGGCCCCATGAACAGCCCGCACAATCCCATGAACGGCCCGATGAGCAGTCCCATGAACGGCCCGGGAAACGGTCCGGGGCCGGGGCCGGGACCCGGGTCGGGGCCGCCGGGAGCCATGAACGGCATGTCTTCGCCGATGGGCAACCAGATGAACGGCATGGGTCCGGGCAATATGAATAATCCTATGGGTGGGCCTCCCAATCCTTGTAATATGAACCACAATTCGGGGAATGGTGAGTAATTACAATTTAAGGTTTAAAATTGTTGTAGTTCATGATGATCATATTGCTTTCTGTGTTTGAAGGTCCCATGAATAACAATTTTATGATGCCTATGAACAATATGTATCAGAAACCTATGCCAGTGAGTGCAGGAAAAGTATATCCTGCGGATCAACCTATGGTGAGTTGTTAATCAATTGGTTTTTATGCCAACAAACCTTTTTGCATGTTGAGTAGAAAATGTTTCGTGTTGTGTTGTTTTTGTGTTATCATGTGGCAGTTATCAACGAAAATGTAAATTATTTTCAGAAATATGCCCAAATTGCACAGTCAACTTAAGTGTTTTATGAAAAACCCAAGCATATTTGAAAAATATTTAAATTAATAGGTCGCCTTAATAAATTTAGTTAATGCGAATTGTTTCGACGCTAATAGTTATAAATTATGTTTGAATGAAAGAAGCGTGCAAAAGAAAAACGCAAAGACTTGAACATTGGGGTGGATAGCAAAACTAGTGAGAGATCTAAGAATTCATTTCATAATCGTGGTGTTGGTGGCGGAATTAATATCGACTTAATAAATTTAGTTAATGTGAATTGTTTCGACGCGAATAGTTATAAATTATGTTTGAATGAAAGAAGCGTGCAAAAGAGAAACGCAAAGATTTGAACATTGGGGTGAATAGCAAAACTAGTGAGAGATCTAAGAATTCATTTCATAATCGTGGGGTTGGTGGCGGAATTAATATCCAGAATGTGCTGACGATTCTTATAACCCGCGGATTTAATTGTTTCAGGTATTCAACTCACAAAATCCTAACGCCCCGCCGATTTATCCATGCGGCGTATGCCATAAAGAAGTTCACGATAATGATCAAGCAATATTATGTGAAAGTGGATGCAATTTTTGGTTCCATAGGTGAGTACGCAATTCGTTTACGTTCTCGACTCATTTTACGGAGAATTGAAAGTCATTCGCACTTTATTCCATCTGATTTTCTATCATTTAACTGAAACGCACGAGGTTCTCAGAATTGAGGATCGAGCTCAAGTTGACGACAAACAAGTGGTGGTGCTGGTGGTTCTCGCCGACGATTAAAACGACTTTTGTTTTGTTTTTGTAGAGCTTGCACGGGATTAACGGAAGCGGCCTTTTCGATGTTGACGAACGAGGTGTACGCGGAGTGGGTGTGCGACAAGTGTCTCAACTCGAAGACCATACCGCTAGTTAAATTCAAGCCATAATAATTCGTTAAACTAATTCATTGTAAGATAACACGCACGCTAGCGCTAGGAATAGAGTTACACGTTACTTAGGTCGGACGGAGCATGCGCCACTCGAATACGCAAACGAAATCTAAATCGACAGAAGACACACGTGCGAAAGCAGGGAACGAAATTGCTTCACAACCAAATTCTACAATCTACACTATGATCACTATTTACATGGAGTAATTCAAAAGACTGAAATTTAATCTTAATGCTACGAAACGAGAAATCGATGACACGACGTACAAAATTGATTGGGATCTTTAAATTAACACGCAAATCGAAGTTGTTCGATGTTGGACTGCAATTGATTTGTTTCAACTAACATCGCTGTGGACCAAAATTCGCCAGTCGTGGAGTTATTTATCGAAAGCGCATTGAAGTTTATTGTGCAGCTGGTACGAACGTGCGCTTTGCAGACAAGATTTTTTTAGCCGGAGTGTACATAATAAATACCAATTTACTGGACAGAAAGACTTATTCCGATGGGACGGTCATCGGCTTGAATGTTGGAGCGATGGCGATTGAATCAAAACGTTCGTTGTGCACGCACTGCCGTCATCACGATTCGATAATGTTTCTCCTTTCCTTCTCTCCGTTTCGTTGAAATCGAATTGGTGCAACGCGAACGAAACAAATGCCTTATTTCTCGTGAGATGCAACAATACCAGTGATAATGATGCAGGTGGTCGCGCGAACTAATGTTTAACTCGATTTAAATTAGTTATTGAGAAGCTAGAGCGTACGGGGTGCGGAATTGAGGGGTGGTAGTTTGTTGTCGGGGACGATATCAACCGAGGTCAGTTGCGGATGATGTTTACAGCCTTTGTATAAAGTTATTACTTAATAAATAATTGGATTAATTTAACTTTTGTTGGTTGGAGGCGTATGTAACTAATGTCACATCAGTCACATGGAAATAATTAGTTATAAAGAATTCATTTGTATAATTGTGTTTTCTCGTGCAAGTTTTGCGTTTTGCGTTGCATTTTCATGCTCGCAGCAATTTTATTCACTTAATTCTGTAATTATTTTTGGAATCGTCTAATATTTATCATATTTTTTTCACTTAGTACGCTAATTTAAGTCTCGCGCTAAATAATTCACCCAAAAACAATGTACAAACCACACATTTTCATTCAACATTCAGAACGAATTGTATTAAATCCGCAGTTCTTTCGTTAAATTGTGAGTAACGCTATGTTTTGGTTCGCAGGGGATGCGTGGGATTAACCGAAGCTGCCTTTAACATGCTGCTCTCCGAAGTATTCGCGGAATGGGTGTGCGACAAATGTCTTCAGACGAAGAACATCCCGCTGGTCAAGTTCAAATCGTAGCAGTTTGAGCGGACGCCACAAGTAAGAGATCTCACCCACTCACTCATAAGATAAGACGGTTTATTTAACTGTAAGTTATAAGATAATATCAGATGAGAGGTGAAACGAGAAGTGAAAAGACAGGATTTTTAAAGAGCCTTTTGTATAAAGTTACAAATAAATTACATTTTCATAAATTACGGATTTGCATTTGAACGAAACGCCTGTTTTGCGATTGTAGTTTGGCCGCTATAATTCCCGCATCATTTCATATAAATTAAGTACAAATGCGTTTCGTATAATGACGTATTGGTCATGGATAGCTCTAAAAGTTGGTAAAACTTGCAAAAAAAAAGTGTTTTAATGTGTTATTATCTAGGTTTACTGTACGCAAGTGATAACTACACGTGTACAGAATACCAAATATCACAGTTCACAGATAGTTAACTTTTCGCAGAGAGTTAACGCATTGTTGTGTCGATTTTAACGTTGGTTTCGACGCGTTTTCAACGTTTGTTTGCGTTATTTCTATGAATACTTTACGTATTATGCTGTTACTGGTATTTTAAAATTGGCATTCTTTGTGTTATTATACAAATTCATCACTTTGTTCTGTTTTCAATTGTTATGCTCCTTATTTTGCTAATGGAATGGATATTTTTTTGTTGTTGTAGAAGTGATTTCCATTTTTAAAAAATGTGTAATTTACATCTTTTGGTCGCTTCGAAATTCATTTTCAATGCGTTAATAACGAATTTTCTAAATTCTCGTGTGATGCACGAATTAAATGCTTCCCTTCAGTTTAAGCACCGGCCAAAGAAGCAAAATCGAGCCGGTGAGATACGTGATTTTAGCGCCGACGCACCAAAACGCGACGCTGGCGAAAATCGGCCCCGAAGCGCGCGCTAACGCCCCCAACGATCGGAAGATGCCCATGACGGTGCCCTTCTGTTGCGACGTGCCGTATTCCGATGCCATTGTCGTCATGCACGGCACGACCATCGCCGTCGCTGCAAAATGAATTCGTTCGTTAGAAAATGTTCGATTTCCGTTGGCCAATTCGTTTCCGCTTACAGACGGCGTACAGCAACAGGCCCAAATAAAGTACGTAGACGTTGTTCGCGACGCCGACCAGAACGTAGCTCGGGATAATGATCCACAGGCCTCTGACGGCGGTGGAGCGATTCTTCTCGGGTTTGAGGCGACGCGTGTAGCCGCCTTGCATCAACGCCATGGTGATGCCGACGAAGAAGAACATCCAGCCTTGCTGCATGCTGGTATAATTGAAGACGTGATGCGTCAAGAACGTCAGAGTGAACTCTAGACCGCTGTATATGAACAGGTACACGAAGTAGACTAGGCCGATCATGCGGAGTTGTTTCTTGTCGGAGGGTTTGAGGTCCGTGACGGTAGAAAACCGAAAGATTTCGCGGATGTCCAGCAGGGCTTTCGCGTTGTCGAGGGATTTCCATAAGGATTTCGCTCGTTTTTCCTTTAAATTAAGAAGCGAAGTGTTTATTTTACGACTTGGGACGCTTCTATTATTAAACGAAATGAATTTATTACCTTCGGAAGGCTTTCCTCGAAGAAAAACACGAAAAATATCAAATCCGCTAGCGCGAGGAAAATCGCAAACATTGCCGGAACAACAAACCAGTTTCCCGTTTTTGTTTTAGCCCAAACGGCGAATCCCGCGCCTATTAATGGACCGATTATGAATCCGAGGGAAAATGCGATACCCACAAGTGCCTGGTAACAAAATCGCGCTTAAAAAGATTTCGAAAAATCGATTAAAGCCTAACTAACCATTCCGATTCCACGTGTTTTCATCGACGAAACGTCCGTGATTATCGCCATGCTTAACGAGACATTACCCTTGCTTAATCCACCAATGAATCTTGCAAGAATAAAGAGCGCAAAGTTGTTCGACAATGCCCAAAGGATATAGGATGAAGCAATGCCTATCTGTAAATTTTAAATGTGCATTATCCATTTCAAGAGCTTATATTCCTAGGGAAAATTGAAAATGTACTTACCAAGCATCCAATCATAACGTTTTTCCTTCCCAGAACATCGGAAACTCCACCAATGATCGGAGAAGCAATGAATTGTAAGAAACTAAACATAGACCCAAGAAACCCACCAAACAACACAGAGGTATATTTGTCCGGTGCGCCGACCAACTCCTGGAAGACTTTCACCTTTCCAGAGAGCCAGGAGTACAACCCGAGGGAATCGTTTGCTTTGTAATGGTCCAGCAGTGAAGGTAAAAGTGGTAATATCATTGTGAACGCTAATAAATCCAAGAGCAGCGACACAAACACAATGTATACTGTCTTATTGACTTTCTCTGCGGGGCCCATTGTGTTTTTCGCGTGGATCTGCTGGGTTTTCGACGTCGTCATCGCGAACGCGCTGGTAATACTGGTGTGCAGCCTGATGGCGTTTTTCAAGAGCGCAGAGGAAACACGCCGCTTCGTATCACATGTCACGTTCGCTAACTACCGTATAATGCTCGCGAGGCATGTAGAAAGCACTTTCTAATTTTTATACTTCATGCCAGTTGGAGGTCTTGATCTGGAAAAGTGAGACGGGAGCAGGGCGGAACCGGCATACCGGTTATGCGACCCAAAAGTTCGATTTACGTGCTGTTACGAAACGCGCACGATTCGAACGAGTCGGAATTTATAAAGTGCGTTACTTTTGCCATCCGGAGACATATCTCCGGCAGGTATTACTCCCACGACCGCTCCCTGCGAGTGCCGTAAGTCCAATTCTACTCACATTCGACGTGACCGCGACTTTCATTTGTTTTGCCGATTTTTTGCGACTTTGAGTCGACCTTCAAATGAATCTGTCATTTCTGAATGTCAGAATTCAAATTGTTTTATTTATTTTTTCTAAAAAAATGTTATTTTAGTTGCATTTCTTGTAAACCTAGCGAGTTTTAATTGAACTTACAGTTTTACTTTATTTCGCTTCAAAGCACTTGTTTTTATTTGAGTTTTAGGTGTTTATATGTTGTGGTAGATTCGTTGTTGTTTGGGTTCAAATTCCGATTAATCGTAACTTGTTTCCCAGTTGGTATTGCTCACATCGAAAGTTGCAAAGGTTCTTAGCATTTTCTCGTTTGCGCTAGAAAGTAATTAGCAATAATTCCTATTATTTGTCGTGTTTGTTGCATTATTTTCGCTGATTGATGCGCATCGTCATGCGGGCACCGGCATCAATCAATTAGCGCGCGAGCGCGTAGTTTGTATTTCTTGTTTGCTACATTTGAGACAATCAAAAGCGGATTATTGCAGATTGCAGTGCTATGCGGCGAGAAGCGGAGCGGATCGACTTCGCGCGAAGTCAACAATGTAAGATTACGTATATTTTAGTCGTGCATATCGTTCTTTGCGATGTTTAACATCGATGCTCATAAAAGACGAGTCAAAAGATGCATAAAAGTATCGATACTCGCAGGCTGTACTCGATGAGAGTTGATTGGTTGCAGCGCGCGAGGTTACACGAAGTCATCGCATTGCAGCCGAATGTGGGTCGTTGTCGCTGGTGCCCGCTGATGCCCGAAGTCGACTCGAAAACATCGCCCGACGTCGGTCGCAGTCACTCCGCCAGTCAGCCGTCAGTCAGGGACGCGGCCAGCCAGCTGAGTGTTTTGTTTAGTAGGCAACAGGATTGTGCTCTGGCGCTTCGGGCCGAGTCTTTGGGATCCGCCGGCTCCGAGAGCTTCCAATGTCCGAAAACATCGAAGTGCACACGCTGCAATCGGCCAAGGCGAACATGATGGCGATCTACGACAGCCCCGTGACGGACCCAGCGTCGGCGAACAAGGTAGCGTACGCGACGCCAGGCGCATTTCTTTGCCTCCGCCAACGAGTGTCACGAGCGATCCGGCCGCGAACTGTTAGCGTCTTCGCGGCGTTGTTTTGGTCGCCGTCCGCGCCAGAGCGCCGCTGGACTCCGGCCACACGCACACGCGCGAGCGACTGGCGATTGTTTTTCGCAAGCGCGCGGCGTCGGCGAAACGCGAGCCGATCACACGTTAGCGACAGATATATTTGTTGGCTGCCCCCATTCTTGCACTCTCTGTCCATGCCGCAATGCCACCGCTCATTAAATTAGGCAGCCGACATAAACACCAGCGCTCATCGTCTTATTTGTTTTGCTCTAACCTAAAACTGCGCTCCGACTCGATCGCTCGTCAATTGTTTTCGCCCGCGCGGCGGAATTCCTCGCCGCCGCCGGTCATATGTTTTTTGTTATTGACATTCCGAGCGCTGCCGCGGACCGACAAGTGCACGTCGGTGGAGATCCGATCTTCTAATCCCGCCGAGGCGGCGATAACGCGCCGCACGTCGACAAAGCACTCGATTACATAAACCCGATAACGCACTCTACATAAATGTACGTCTCGTGACATGCGGGGCGCAGTCTTGCGGGCCGGCGAGAGGCGGACATTTGGTTTACAAAGTGCGTGCCGCGAGGGGAAAGTTGCCGGGCCGAATCGGATAACAGAGCGAGGGAAAACCGACGCGGAAAATGGTAATGTGTGTTGCGCGTGAAATTTCATTAGGTATTAATAGATTTTCCGTTGTTCGCGCGAAAACAACCTTGGGGGCGCAGGCGAAAAAGTCGAATAGAAATGTGCACCAATGCGCGGATATTATTTAAAGGTTTTCTTGAAGGAGCGTGGCTAAAGTGCTTCGAATTCGAAAATTCCGTGTTTTATTACCGCCATAACTCGAGCACAATGAAACATTGTTATTAAGTCTAGATTAGTTGTGAAATGGGTTCGGAAATGTTGAAAATGACGGTGGTACATGTCAAATATTTATTCTGACAAATTGGGCGCGGGTTGTCGGTTTACTTATTTGTGGGATAAATATTTGGTTTCTTAACGTATGTAATTTGTTAAACTAGGTGGAGGACGTCAGAGATCACAAAGCATGCTAGAAAGAACAGCAAACGTTCCATTTTTGTCTGAAAAACACGCTGGATAGGGACACATCCGCGTGACAATGAAAAACAAAGTAAAATTTTGGCAACAAACATCAAAACAATGACATTTTCGCACGGGAAAAAACGTTTACTAGTTTTTTTTTTACTATGACTGCGCATTTTAGTTTTTTACTTTGTTGTCAGTTCAAAAAAAATGCGCTAGAAGTTTGCAAATTGTGTATTTTGACGTGTTAAGGTATAAAAATCACAAACACATAATTTTTCTATTTTTATATCAATGTCCCAGAAAGACAGTTTAATTACCTTGATGTTCCCCAGATTTTATAAAAAATGTATATAAAAAAAAGTTCATAATTCGTTTGTTTCTCCTTAAAAATTATATCTAACTAAATATTTACCTTCAGTATTTAATTGTTTAGTCTAATTCGGACCGTATCACACTAATCGGCGCTAAGTCGACGCTAAATAACAGGAAAACATTGCGCGTGACTAACGACGAAAGTCTGACCGGGTGGGTGCTGTCACGTGCCCTCGACGAATCCGCTCGAATTGCGTGCGAACGAGAAATCACGCCCGCGTTCGAAGCGAACGCTCTTCCCCCCCGCGTGCAGTACTCGCAACACTTGTGAAACTTGTTTGTCTCTACATTGTAATGTCTGCATACTTGTTCATTTAATACATGATTCATTTATTTAAGGGCTTGGAGGGAGCGAATAGCTTCGTCGGTCAAAGAAAATTGGTAAGATACATGTTTTGCGCATCAAAGATGTATGCTTTACCGACCGGATCGTAAGCGAGCGCCGCGCGAACGGCGAGACACCTTCGTATTGCTGCGGCGGTTACTTGTACAGATTTTCCACGCTCGACGCTCCAGTTGCTCTGCGAATCGATCGCGCCGAGTAGAATCGATGCATGCTATTAGTTGATGCGATTGAAAACGGGAGCACTAGTGTTAGCGTTGTTTTCATTCGATCGTATGTTTTTTTTTTAATTATTATTTTAGTTTTGAAATTTGGATATCGGTTTCGATTTTGTTGGAATTCATTTCTTAGGAGATTGTGTGTAGTTGGTTGATGCTGGCTCTGTGCGCTTCTTTTAGTGTGGTATTTGCTTATTCGATTGAGTTTTTCATGTTCCGCTCATTGTCATTCGGCGTATGCATTTTGGTATAATTTGGTGTGAAGCGAGCTCGAGTGTCGAGCTCGAATGTAACGTTTAGCGCTGAGAATTAGAGATTCTAGCCGGTCGTGCGTCTAATTTCGTTCGTACGTTTTTTTAGGACAATAAAACTTCGGGCGCTCTGAAGAAATCCAGCCGATATCGCAGTCGCTCCCTGTCCGCCTCGTCCACGGACTCGTACAGCTCAAGTAAGCCCATTATCAGATTAATTTTCGCTTGTTTCATGACAATATCTATTTTGGTAATTAGCGCGTTATCGAATTGCGTGCATGCCGGAAATGTAGTTTCTCACGTTCTCGATGTTGTGGACGACCATGCGCAATCATAAGATCACACAAACTGAGTGATTATTTCTAGCCTCTTGTACAGGAAGCAGTTCCGAAGAGGACGACGTCTCGCCGCGCGAGAAAATCCAGAAGAACACCGCCGGCAGCGCGGACTTTTGCGTGCGGAACATCAACCAGCATCCATTCGGGCGGCGCGAGATCGAGATCGCCGAGCAGGAGATGCCCGGCATCATGGCGCTGCGGAAGCGCGCCGGCGACGACAAGCCGCTGAAGAACGCCAAGGTGATCGGCTGCACGCACATCAACGCCCAGACGGCCGTCCTCATCGAAACGCTGGTCGATCTCGGCGCCAGCGTGCGCTGGTCGGCGTGCAACATTTACTCCACGCAGGTAACGCGGCCGCTTCCGGTCGCAATCGCGTTGCTAAATCGCTCGTTTTGTCCTTAGAACGAAGTCGCTGCCGCCTTGGCCGAGGCCGGCTATCCGGTGTTCGCTTGGCGCGCGGAAACCGAAGAGGACTTCTGGTGGTGCATCGACAAGTGCATCAACGCGGAAAACTGGCAGCCGAACATCATCCTCGACGACGGCGGCGATGCGACGCATCTCATGCTGAAGAAGTACCCGGCGATGTTCAAGATGATCAAGGGCATCGTCGAGGAGAGCGTCACCGGCGTGCATCGTCTCTATCAGCTGTCCAAGGCTGGCAAATTGAGCGTGCCTGCCATGAACGTCAACGATTCAGTGACGAAGACGAAGTTTGATAATTTGTACAGCTGCAGAGAGTCAATTATCGACAGGTATGAATAATTTCTAATCGGTTTCGATTAATAATGAGCGCACTGCTATTTAACGAGTTCCAAATCGACCGATGACACGTTTCGCGATCAGTTGATAAACGGCGTGAACGTGTTGTATTGATTTGTTGCGTTTTCTTCCTTCTCGTCGTGTAGTTTGAAGCGCTCCACCGACGTCATGTTCGGGGGGAAGCAAGTCGTCGTCTGCGGCTACGGCGAAGTGGGCAAGGGCTGCGCTCAGGGCCTGCGAGGCGTCGGGTGCATCGTTTATGTCACGGAAATCGATCCGATTTGCGCGCTGCAGGCCAGGTAAGCGTGGAGAAGCGCGCGCTGTTCTAATTGCATTCTTCCTGCACGCTTCTTCTGCAATTTCGAGAATTCATATTTGCTTTCTTCGTCGACGTGGGCGTTATGCTTGACGTTTTTGTGTATTCACAGCATGGACGGCTATCGAGTGGTCAGGCTGAACGAAGTCATCCGGAACGTGGACATTGTCATCACGGCGACTGGGAATAAGAACGTCGTGACGCGCGAGCACATGGACAAAATGAAGAGCGGGTGCATCGTCTGCAATATGGGACATTCGAATACGGAAATCGACGTCGTAAGTTCGATTTGTCAACGGCGCCATTGCGCATTTGTCGAAAGTTTCCTCCCCCTAGGCTATTCTAACATGTTTCGGTGTGCATTGCAGAATAGTTTACGAACAACAGATCTCACGTGGGAGAAAATCCGCTCTCAGGTGGACCACGTTATCTGGCCGGACGGAAAGCGCGTGATTTTGCTCGCCGAAGGCCGCCTGGTGAACTTGAGCTGCTCCAGCTTGTCGTCCTTTGTCGTCTCGATAACGTCGGCGACGCAGGCGCTCGCCTTAATCGAACTGTTCAACGCGCCGCCCAACAGATATAAATCAGACGTATATTTGTTACCGA
>JARRAA010016665.1:1024264-1034569 GCA_030557295.1 Ecitodaemon sp. MM-2014 | reverse complement strand
GTGTGCCGTGTGGAAGTGAGCGGATTTTAACGTGTCGACGTTTTCTCTCTGATTGCAGGACCTCAGCGGTGGAAACAGCAATGATAGTTCGGGAGGACCGGCTCCTGGTACGCCGAATTCGCAGGGGATGAGGCCGACGCCTTCCCCTACGGGTTCGACAGGTTCCAGGTCCATGTCTCCAGCAGTAGGTGAGTGTCGGCCGTCCCGTTTCGACTTCGACTCGTTACTGCGAGCACGTGCTCGTCGCCACGATTCCGGCGGATCTCCGGCGACCACGTGTTCCCGATAAAATGCGGGTCTCTCTCTCGCCTCAACATTGACCTACATTTTACTACGAACATTCAGGATTTTACCCTAACCCGCCGCCGCGCGAGAGTACAACTCGGGGGTGTGGGCGCCGCGCCGCGCCGGGGTGTGGGCGGGTGTGCGCGCGGTTTTACGATGCAGTCGCTCCGATGATGTCGGTGCGAGATTCGCGCGCGCGGCGAAGAAGCGTCCGGCCGCCCCCGCCGACGCCGCCTCGGTTTTACTGCCTACACGCCGCGTTGTGCCGGCGGCCGCGTTGAGCCGCCCACATCCTCCGATCCCTATTTATTCCCCAAACCTACATCCTTTATGTCCTCGTCGTATTAAATAATAAAATAATACTACGCGGCGTACGGCGGCGCGGCCACGTGTTTTCGCTCTCGTTGAGGGACACGCAGGCCTTCGCGGCGCGAAGTGAGACGCTGGGAGTGGCGGCGGCGGCCGCCTGTCACTTGCAATTCATTGACGCGGGTTCGTTTCGTGTCTCTCTGCATGCGTGTGTTTCCATTACGTTTCGAGTTTCGAGCATGCCGCCGCCACCGCCGAATATATGAGTAATTTATGGCGGCTTCGTGTTTGCGGTCGTGGCAATACTTTCGATAGTAAATGGGGGCTTTACGTGCGCGTATTTTTTGTGCGTCCGCTGCAAAGCGCTTAATTCTCATGAATGGACTCGCTTGATGTTCGGTTTCCTATTTTTTTTTCTCTCTCGCCATTTCACTCGCGGCGTTTTGAAAGCGCTGTTTGTTTTCGTCTATCTGTTCGTAATCGGCGTGTGAATTATTGCGCCACTGCGATTGAAAGAGATCAGAAATTGCTTCTGTTGCGAACGCTTTTTGGTTTATTAACCGGCAAGGAGCGGCTGGATCGCATATCGATCGCCGGCACAAGGCGGCAGCAGCACGGCACGGCACGCGGATGCCTACAATGCACGGAAATATTATGGCTACGAGGAACGGCGTCGTGCCGCCGACGCGCTGCCACCGCCGCCCGCTCTCTCTGCCTGCCTGCGGCCCGCCTGCCTGCCTGCCACGTCGCCCGCGCGATCGAACGCCGCGCTTGCAACTGTCACCTCGCTCGCGCGCCGAGCGCGCCGCTATTTCGCTTTATTTCGAATCGGGCCGTTTATTTTTATGCGCCGATTTGTTTTCGGCTCGGTTTTTATTTTGCGTCGGGGGATGCAAATGTTTGCGCCCGCAGTGCGACGACGATAGATTAATGCGGTGGTTGGCAATTCGCAGGACAACAAAACATTCCGATGCCTCCGCGTCCATCAAGTGGTCAATCAGACGGCAGTGGATCGACACGAATAAGCCATTCACCGATGGCGACGCCAGGCAGTTACCCGCCGCCGCACATGCACGGCGCGTACAAGGGGCACCCCGGCATGCAGACGTCCGGACAGCAGATGCCTCTCTATCAGCCGAACACGACGCAGTACCCGCCGGGCGCGTACGCGGCGCGACCGGCGTACCCCAACCAGGGCTACGGCCCGCCGGCGTCGCAGCCGCCGCCGAACAACAACATGCCGCCGCAGGGCGGCTACCCCAATCGGTCCGTGCCCAACCACATGGGCAACTCGCAGTTCCCGCCGTACCCGCAGCAGTGGCCGGGCGGGCCGCCGGTGAGCGCCGGCAATCACCTCGCCGCGCCGGGCAAGGGCAACGGGCCGCCGCCGCCCGCGCCCAGCTCGCCCTCGTCGGGCCCCCAGCGTCCGCCGCACTACCTCAAGCAGCATTTACACAACAAGATGGGCTTCGGCGGCACGCCGCCGTCGTCGATGCCGCCCAGCCCCAGCCCGCCGACCAACTATCACATGGGCCCGCCGAGCGGGCACCATCTCATGGGGCCGCCCAACATGCCGCCGGCCACCAGCCCGCATCTACCAAATAACCACCCGCACGACGGCGGCCCCATGCCGCCGCCGGCCTCCACGCCCAACTCGCACCATCCGCTCTCCGGCCCGCCGCCGCACGAGATGATGGACAACGGCATCACCACCACCGCCGCCGGAGGCATGGCCACGCACGTCACCTCGGCCGCCGGGGGTTCGGTGACGTCGGTGGTCACGACTGGGCCCGACGGCACGCCTATCGACGAAGGGTCGCAGCAGTCCACGCTCTCCAACGCCTCTGCGGGTAAGGCTCATCGTGCGCATCCTTTTGCGAAAGTCCTCCTAACCGAAACGCGTTTCTTTCCGTTCAGCGTCCGGCGAGGACCCGCAGTGCACGACGCCCAAATCGCGCAAGAACGACATGGGACACTACAGCCATCCGACGACGCCTCAGAGTACCGTGCCTTCTCCGGGTGCCGCGAGCATGAACTCGATACACGAAGAATACGAGATCAGCAGCCCCAGCTGGCCGAGAACCCCTGCAAGTCCAGTAAGTATCGCATGGCACGCTGCGATTTGTACATGATCCACAAAACAGCTATCTGACGACGTCACCAAACAAAACAAAACACGGACGAACAGACAAACAACATACAAATTGCGCCAAAACTGATATAAATGTGTGTGTTTGCTAACCATTCGAATGGTTATTTCCAGGTATTTAACACGCATCAGCCACCTCAGGAAACCTACCGTTCAAAGGTTTATATAAATAAATTACTGCTATTGATGTTTATTACACTTACGCTTATTACCACACTCTACTAACTTTGGGGGAGATTGATCGATCTCCGGGCCATACACGAAAATTAATCAAAATTAAACCGTTTAACGCTCACCAAAGTTCATTTAACAGTATCAAGCATCTGTGACTATTAATATTTAACGCAAACCTTTGCCTAGCATGCTAGGAATGTTCTCACGTGCTTAACTTGAATTATTATCTGTTGTAACTATTTGCATGACGCGGAAACGTGTGGCGACGACGACACTAACCTTTAACGCCTTGCAGAAAACGGATAGTCTTGGCAAGTTGTACGAAATGGACGACAATCCGGATCGCCGAGGATGGCTGGACAAGTTGCTCGCGTTCATGGAGGAACGCCGCACGCCGATCACGACGTGCCCGACCATTTCGAAGAACCCGCTGGATCTCTTCCGGTTGTACATGTTCGTCAAGGATCGAGGTGGCTTCATGGAGGTGGGTGTCCGCGACTCGTCGATCCTTTTTCAAGCGGGAGGCGTTCGTTTACGTTTTGCTGATGTGCTTCTCTCGCCTAGGTGACGAAAAACAAGACGTGGAAGGATATTGCCGGCATGCTGGGCATCGGCGCGTCGTCGAGCGCCGCCTACACTCTGCGCAAACACTACACCAAAAATCTGCTCGCGTACGAGTGCCAGTTCGACCGCGGCGGCATCGACCCGCAGCCGATCATCAATCAGGTGGAGAGCTCTTCGAAGAAGAAGAGCGCCAAGGCGGCGTCGGTGCCCTCGCCCGGCTCGTCCAACTCGCAGGACAGCTTTCCCGCCCAGGGGGGGTCGGGCGGCGCGTCGATGGACGGCTACGGAAGCTACGGCTACCCGCCGGGCGGCGGCACGCAGGAGTACAGCGGGCCGCCGCCTCCGCAGCGGCCGTCGTCGCAGGCTAACGCGCCGTCGCCGCACGCCGCCTCGGCGGCTTCGAATCACTTGAGCAGCGCCGCTCCGGCCGGGCCCACTCCCGTCACCGGCACTTCGGACAACGTGAACGTCTCGAATCCGTTCGACGACGTCTCGCCCAGTCCGCCGCCGCCGCGCGGCGGCCCCTTCCCGGGCGGTGCGCATCCGCCTTATCCCGCCGGCACGCCGCCGCGGCCGCCCGGTCCGAATTATCCCGGTCAAGCGGGCAATTATAACCAGTACCCAGCGCCCAGTCCCGGGCAGGGACCAGGCGCGCCACCAGATCAGTATTCGCCGTATCCGGGTGGGCAGAACTACCCGCAGACGCGACCAGTTTATCCTCCATACTCGTCAGATTCCAGCGCCCCGCCGGCTAGCCCCAACAGCAGCCAGCCGGGCGCGCCGCCCCAGGGCGGTCCGCCGGACGCATATTCTCGATACAGCGCGCCTACTTCAGGCGGCTATGCTCCGCGGCCGGGTTTTACCGGTCCGAATCAGCCGCCGGCGCCGCACGGTGGTCCTCCAGGGCCGCCGGCCGGACCACCGCAACCGCCCCCGGCGTCTGGCCCGTATCCTCCGCAGCAGGATTACTATCGTGGCGAACAGCCAGCTGCTACTCCCGGCGCGTATCCCGGTGGCCCGCCGCCGAATAAAAATATGCCGCCGCCTAGGCGACATCCTGACTTCGCTAAAGATCAACAGCCACCGAGTGGATATCCACCCAGCCCCTACGGACCGCCACAACGGCCACCTATGTATGGTATGTATCGCGCATTCCTGCCTCCTCGATGTTTATATTTGTGCGTGTAACCGTGGTGTTGTGTTTGCTTGTTAAGGAGGATGGAACAACAGCCAATTCCGCGGACCGTACCCGGCCAATTCCTCAGGTCCGGGTGGTCCGGGACCAGCTCCGGGTCAGCAATGGAATCAAGGCCAACGTCCCATTCGCCCGCCGAATCAGTGGGATCCCTATCCACCGAATCAGCCGTGCATGCCGCCGCAACAAGGCCCTCAGCAGTGGTCGCCAATGCCTACGCCCGGCGTCGGCCAGGGTTCACCTCTGCGACCACCGATGGGCCCGCGGCCAGGCAAACCCTTCAACATGATGCCTTCCGCGGGAGGCAAAGGAATGCCCAGCCCGTCGCCAGCGCCCGGCCCCTATCCGCAAGGGCAAGTGCCCAAGAGGGAGATCACTTTCCCTCCGGACAGCGTGGAAGCGACGCAACCGGTGCTCTACAGGCGCAAGCGCCTGTGTCGAGGCGACATCGGTCCCGTCGACGCTTGGCGGATCATCATGTGCTTGCGATCGGGACTGCTGGCCGAGAGCGTTTTCGCTCTCGACGTGCTGACGGTCCTGCTGTACGACGACACTTCGATCGGATACTTTGGCCTTTCGCAATGGCCCGGCCTGCTCGACCTGCTGCTCGAACACTTGCGCAAGACGCTGACCGACATGTTCGACCGGCCGTATCCGGCGGAAGTCAAAGACGTCGAGGAGGAGGAGGTGGATCTGGGCGCAGTTAACTCTCCGGTCGATAACGCACGGCGAACGGTCGTGCTGCGAAAGGTGAACAATTTCACGATGGCGAGTCGGAAGGGCCTGCAAGTGAAGATCGTCGAGAGGGACGAAGACATTTTCATCTGGGACCATCACAGAAAGTGGGACTGCAAAGGTGACGTGTCCGGTATTAATATCCTGGACGAAATCGCGACGGATCCGTGGCATCTGACCGCGGATCACATCCTGCCCACTTTCCAGGCAGAGTTCGGACGCATACCGTTCAATCGCGTTCTCGAGTCCAGCAAGAAAACGAACAAAGACGCCGATCCGCGCGAGAGCGACAAGGCGGCCGGCGGTCAGGGCGACGCCAGCGTGGCGAAAATCAAGGCGGAGCCGCTGGACCCGCAGGAGGAGCGCGTCTGCAACAGCAAGCCGGAGGAGAAGTGCAAAACGCCGGCGACCGAAGTGATTCCGACTAATAAAGCGTGTAACAAAAGTAAAAGGACAAAAACAATTAGTGATGTGATATCTCGAATTAGGAAGGACGCGCCGGAGGGTATGGAGACCGACGCGGACGTCAAGGCGGACGAGAAGAGCGCGTCGCCGCCCGCGCAGAACGACAAGCCTAAGGTGGACAAGGGCGACGCGGACGTCATCGTGAAGGTGGAGGACAACAGTGAGAAGGTGAACTGCAACGACGAGGACGCCGCGAAAGTGGCGGGTGTAGATCTGAACATGAACAGCAGTGTGAACGGCGAGGGCGGTGACCGCGAGCCCAAGGAGGACGCGCCGTCGAAGTTTAAAGTGCGCGACGTTGCGGGCAAACTGAAACGCCGGCGGATGTCCGACTACGAGGACGAGGCGTATGCGCGCGACGACGCCAGCCTGACGCTGCTCACCGAGAGTCAGGACTGCATCGCGAAGCGCTGCGTGTGCATCTCCAACATTCTCAGAAGTCTCACGTTCGTGCCCGGCAACGAGATGGAGTTCAGCAAGAGCATGGTTTTCCTAGGCCTCGTCGGCAAGCTGCTCCTGCTGCATCACGACCATCCGGTGCGAGCGCAGAAGACGAGGAACTACGACAGAGAGGTACGTACGGCGGAGGCGTGTGGAGAATCGTCGCGCTCGGTGGGAGTATCTAAGTTTTCTGTTTTCAGGAGGACGCCGACTTCGCCGACTCGTGCAGCAGCCTGCAGGGCGAGAACGAATGGTGGTGGGACTTCCTGCTGCAGATCAGAGAGAACATGCTCGTGTGCATCGCGAACATCGCCGGCCAGATCGACCTCGATCAGTATCCGGAGGAGGTGGCGCGACCCTTCCTCGACGGCCTGCTCCACTGGGCGATATGCCCGTCGGCGCAGGGCCAGGATCCGTTCCCGTCGGTGGGCCCGTCCTCGCTGCTCTCGCCCCAGCGGCTCGCGCTGGAGGCGCTGTGCAAGCTGTGCGTGACCAACAGCAACGTGGACCTGGTCATCGCCACGCCGCCCTTCTCGCGCCTGGAGCGCCTGTGCGCGGTGCTCACCAAGCACCTCTGCCGCTCCGAGGACCAGGTGCTGCGCGAGTTCTCCATCAACCTGCTGCACTACCTGGCCGCCGCCGACAGCAGCATGGCGCGCGTCGTCGCCATGCAGCAGCCGTGCGTCTCGCTGCTGGTGGCGTTCATCGAGCAGGCCGAGCAGAGCGCGTTGGGCGTCGCCAACCAGCACGGCATCTCGGCGCTGCGCGAGAACCCCGACTCGATGGGCACCAGCCTGGACATGCTGCGGCGCGCCGCGTCCACGCTCGTTTTCCTCGCCGAGCACGCCGACAATCGGCCGCTGCTCGTGCAGCAGGAGTCCCGTCTGCTCGCGCTCGTCATGAGCCAGATCCTCGACCAGCAAGTGGCGCTGCTACTCTCTAAAGTGCTCTACAAAATATCCCATAGCTAATCTTTCCCTTGTAGGTGTTACGAAAATTGATATACTGTACAGATTAATTGATCCTAAGCTAACTAAATTAAGAGACTCGTGTACAGAACCTTCCCTGTATAGACTGTGACTGCGGACTTTTATGGATAATTTCTACACTACAGTGCGAGCGCGCGCGGGCCCGGCGGAGGACCTACCAACCTGTCGGTCGTTGTTGTTGTTGTGGCGGCGCGCGTGCGGGCGACGGCCGGCGGCGGCGGCGGCGCGTCGCCACGCGCCTGGACATGCCGACGTAGTTAAGCAAAGAAACAAACTCTAAGGTACATGATATATACGCGTCCGCACATTTTATTTTACTAAATAAAGCATCATTGAAGAAGAACTTAGAAATTACGCCTACACGTGATCGAGCGACTTGGCGCGCACGAGCAACACGCAACCATCAAACACCCGAACGTATCCCAGGCATACACGAAATGTAATCCATGTACCATTTTGTAAATTAAGACCGTCTCTTTTTTTTTTTGGAAATGTTTAACATCCATGTTACTTATGTATTTATTTTTTATTATAATTTTTATTTTTATGATTTGACGGTGGATGATGGTTAGACCTGACCGGACTGAGGGGAGCTGCCGATGGCGCGTAGGGCCAACCTGCCATTGGGATATGATGATAATTATATATATATATTATATGAATATATAGATAACGAAACAAAACACACGACACAATATACGATTATGTGGACATACACGTTTCGGTTGCGTATGTGCTGTATACCCTCTGCACGCAAGTAAGATAACGATAGTTTTGTATGACGATGGGCGTGTGTTTAGGCGATTTATCAAATTGTATAAAAATTTAATTAAATACGAAAATGGCGATACGACGATATTGACGATATTGAGACGGATAGTCTTATGTATAAAGTGTTTTCTCGATTTGCATCATTGCATGATACTGAAAAATTTTAAGAGTAGCGAGGGGGTATAATCCACATATGAACTATTCGCATACTTGGTTGGTCGGCGCGGACGTCCTACGACGAAAAGGCAAACTATTGTGCTGCTAAATAAATGAAACATTTTACGAAACTTGGGAAAAAAAAATAATACGGCAAAATCGAGGGATGGCGAAGAACGCGGACACCCGACTCTCGTAACCACAAGACTGAAATACTGCTGGTTCTAGTTACTTACGAAATTCGCTGCTAAACAAAATGGTCACACACAGCACACGCGCGCACCGCGCGGGCGTCGCGACGCCGCAGCGTCGCCACTAATTATAAACAAAAACAGAATAGTCTTGTGTACAATGTCTGGTTACTGTTTCTACCCGCAGTTCTGTTTCTTTGCGTTGGTTTCTCTAGTGCGAGCACTCCTCGGTTTCCATTTCTCAGTTGCTCACCAAGGACTTGGGAGTTTATTTTGTATCGTTTGTGCGAATGCTTTATATATAAAAAACAAACAAAATATATATGTCTCATAATGATTAAATAAATGTACAAAGGAGTACCGAAAACAAATAATATTAATAATTGCAAAGGACATGGTGTTTTTTATACGTGCAGGACGAGTTTCGTTTCTCATGCGCGCGCGCGCGAGACTAGGCGAACGTTTTATACAGGAAGGCGAGGAGGCGGTCGGTGCGTCGCCGCCTCTCTTTCCCCTTCCGTCTCATGCGACTTGTTTAGTTAGTGGTAGCTAATTTGCCGCCGGCGAGTTAATAGATGCAGTCGAACTCGTAGAGACTCAATGCGTAGTTTAAAATATGTGGTGAAATTTTTCTGGCTGTAGGTATAATCCATCTTATGTACTATGATTGCATTAATTATGTAAGTTAAGTAAAGACAAGATGCTAAATAAATTTGAATCTTTTACTTAACGACAATCGCACGTTACGCTTGGTTTTAATTTCTTTGGAGTGATTGTGCCAAGTTTGAATTTGAAATCCGGCAGCGTTAGTGTTTTGTTTGGTGTATATTGGATTGCCTACAGTCAGGTTCTATAATTTTAAAATGTTTCGTTTATTAAAAACATTTAACGATTAACATTAAGAGTAAATGGATAAATAAGTAATATTTTATTACAACGAATTTTGTTATTCTACTATAAACTCGTTCGAATTTAAATCATCCCCGGCGTTCGTCCGTTCGTCTTTTGTTTCGTGTGCATTGTGTTGCCTATAGTCAGGGTCTACAATTTATAAATATTCTTTCTTTCACCTCACGATTTGAGAGGCACCAAAAATAATAAATATTATAAATAATTGGGTTCGATGTTAGTGGCGGCGGTATAAATTAAAAATCAAACATTTTTATTTGTGAACATTTAAACTGAACGAAAACATCGCCCCGCATAGGTCGATCGAAGTCCCAGGCGTCGACTTGGCAACGCCGACGCTCGCAAAGATGTCGTTCTGCGCCCGTCGGGCTCGTCGTCGCTCCCCGTTGCACCCGCTACCGCCCCCCTACACCCGCGGCGAGCGCACTCGCCGCTCGGCAACATTTTTCTAGTATGGCGGTTCTTCTGTGTCGGTTGTAAACATCGCGAACGCCGTCTGCGTGCTTGGCGAGCGGCCGGCCCTTCCGAGACAGCCATCGACGCGTCGTCCTCGCAGCGGCGCATGGAGGCGACGCGGCCCTAGTGCGAACGAGCGTGCGGCGTGCGTGCGCGGCGGTCCGGTGTGTCGCTCTCGAGAGCGACTCTTTTGCATGGTGCCATCGGACAGATGTCTGCATTAACTCATCCGCTGTCAGGTCAGTTGCGTTCCCGTCAAACGTCCCCAGCCCGGGGGCGCGCATCCCTCTCGGTCCGTCGGCGAACGCCGCGTCGTAACTTTGTTTCTTTTGTGCGACATCGGATCGCGTCGCGGCCGCCTCGGGAGATCAGCCGATAAGATAAGCCGGCCCGGACGCGTCTGAAACACACGATATTGGTAAACATCTTTTTTTTGCGTCCCGGTAGCATCAACGCGAGGGAAGATTAAACAGAAATGTTTGCTCAGTTCCTCAAACAGTCATATAACCCACACTA